>PKRV01000450.1:673065-737514 GCA_003709505.1 Hyphantria cunea | reverse complement strand
CTCTCTCCCCCCTCTCTCTTTCCTTCCTTCCTTCTTGACTAGTTTTGATATCACTTGAAATAAAGGGAAGTCCTATAAAATAGAATGTATGTAATATAAATCCGAAAAAAAAAATTGACCTAATGGCCTGATATTAAAATCAAAACAAAAATTAGCCAGATAACAATGCTTGATTCAAACAAAATTCCTATAGACAGGTAGATAAAAATATCACACATTCAACAGGCTATTTAACTTAAAAATAAGCATGAACTTCTGTACATGCATGATGTACAGAAAATTGAGTTGAGATCGTTGAAGTTAAAAAATTATGTTTTTACAGAGCGTAGAACATCTTACGTATGCATACAAGTATGGTACGTTTGAGAAACTAGTGGAGTTGGGCAATTGGGGTAATCGGTTAGAAGCTTGCGGGTGGTCGGCCTCGGCTGCAAGGGACAAAGCTCTGCTGTCGCTACTGGCCGGACCGCCCGCACCTCTACATCAGCCTACCAGACTACCAGCACAACCTACGTAAGTTCAAACCTGTTGAAATATTAGGATATTGTTATGTGTTAGGTTTCAAATAATTTGAATAACAAGCCTTATGACGAATAAAAGAGACTAATAAAACACTCTAAAAACATTTAAAATAATACAGAACAATTGTCCTTAGTGATCACCGTGGTTACTTCATTGAGTTGATAATTGCTTGTATCACTTTGATTATCGTACTGCAGGTCGAAATAAAACGACTTATGGTCGACGGTTTTTAAATTACCCGCCACAGGTTCATTCTCGAAAAATCCAACTGCTACAGAACATTCGAATATGTCAGTTTCTGAGAAACGCTTTGGAACAAGCTAGTCGCGTGACAACCAATTTATATTCGACCTTACGTTTATTGTAGTAAAGTCCATTGTTCTATACCACAATTAATTATTATTAGAGTTAATCTAGAAATTGTACAACCAAACGAGCTTTCTTTCTTAAAATTTCGCGACATTTCGTAACTATGTTATTTCCCTTTAGGTCTAGTGGTTTGGGACCCTGACTTTTAAGGTTAAAACCAGTGACAAAAAATTGCATGATGAGCACAGTCATTTGTTCTGCCTGCGTGTACATAATGTGAAGTATATAAGTATGTTTCTACTTACAATAATTCTGTTTAGTTTACTTTGGGATCAGACAGCTGTAAGTGGAGGATGCCTGAAGTTATTATTTTTATACTTTGTTTGAAAAATTACAGAGATAATCGCGATCTGAAAGTAATCGTGAACTTTGAACCCCCTCAATTTGAAGACCCTCACCTAAAAAGTCGAACATTCGATCAAGAGATGTCGTACCTGAGACTCAAGGATGCTCTCGTATCAGCGATTGCACTTTGCATAGAACTGGCTGATAACAGGAGCGTCGAAGAAAAGAAAGGCCATCACGAACAGCTGAACGTTTGTGTCGACGCGTTCAGTCAGGCGATGGAGAAGTGCAAGCAGATGTACGGAGAGAAAGAACGGATTTGTATATCTGCACCATTTCCTAGTAGGATTATTGGTGAGTAACATTCGAAAAATTATTTTGAAGGATGCAAATTATCTTATCTTTAAGAAAAGCATTACAGAGCTATTTTCTCGCCTATTCCTAGATAATCTTTAATTTTACTACATACGCTTGTTGCCGATAAAAACATGCAGATTGCATGTACGCAATTGATAAATTCATCAATCCATCAACAGAATTAGTACTACACCCGTTTTTTTTAATTGTGGTGATATCTTAATGCTTTTGTTTTCGCAGCATTCGTAAACTCGCCTGTACCATACCGGGAGCTGTACTGCACCACGCTTCGGCTGGTGGGAGAACTGGCCCTGGGCCGTGCCTCGTCAGTACACGAAGCCTGTACCGCTGCCACCAACCTCTTGCCCACAGCTCAAGCTCAGCTAGCTTCTGAGCTGCAGTTCGGCTCTGACGCAGCCTGGAGCATGCGAGACTGCTTGGAACACCTATCCAATTATCTAGAGGTAAGCATATCAAAAGTACATATTTTCACCACCTATAAGTGTCGTAACTACTGTCGTGCTGTCTACCGACGCGCCTGACCAGCATCAGGTACTAGGCCGAAACCTATTTTTTTAAGGAGCGATAGATATGACTGATAACGCTACTAGCTTGAAACCTCAATCCAATACTTAAAAAATATTTTGGCTGACTTGTTATTATTATTATTTTACAGTTCATAGGCATCATTACTTTCTTACTGGGGGTGTGCAATGAATTGGTCGCGCCTGCCAATACCAAGAAATCCAAGAAAAAGACAAACCAATCCCCCGACGAACTCAAGACATCTGAATTATTGAATAATCTAAATGAGACAGTGCAAAGTTCTATCTCGTACCTCGAAGGTGTGCTCGACGATTGGCCGAAGTACGAGTTCGGGGACCTGGACCAGAAACTATCGAAATTGACAATAGACCAAAAATACCAAAGCCCAGTAGAGAGTAAACTGAAAACCAGCCGCGAAGACATGATCAATGACGTCACGAACATATTGAAAAGAAAATCTAAATATCTGAAGACGCTATAATGATGCCTTTGAGCTCGGTGCTCTTACGTTTATAATTAAGCGTTGTTTTTATAATATACATATCTTGTACATAGTTTTGTCTTTATCGTTCGCGTTGTTTACTTTCAGTTCGATAACAGTTTGTAAACTAAGAAATATGTGGTATTTTTGAAAATGTCAATGAATAAATAATGATCGATAGTGGTTTCCTTAAAAACTAGGCATACTTTATCGAGCTGTTTAAAGGCGAGATATGTGGTTTAACCCTCTTGGTGCGGCAGCCAGGGAGTTTTTCTAGTGGGGCGCACACTGCGCCTCAGATACCGGAAAAGCTGTTTAAGGCACGAGTAACTGTTAAAGCCACCAGAATATCTATATCTCCGAAGAATAATAACAAACCTGGCTTGGTGAATTTTGCCATTTACTACTCTTTTTACTAAGAGGTAGCTCTTTAAATTTATGGCAGTATTTCCTGCGTTTACATTCTGATATCAACGTCTAGTTGAATATTACAGTCCATGAATGCTAGTTTATACGAATGGTTATGTATTAGACTTTCCACGATATTTCAAATAATTTTAGCCGTTTGTATATAAACAATAAATTCTTAGCTTTTCTGGTAGAATTATTTCACTAAATCAGTCATTTAAAAAAACAGTATTTTATGATGTGAAAAAATGCCTTCTAGATAATTGAATTTAGACATAAAATACTGTTAAGTTTGGAGAAACCTATCTAAATGGTAAAACTTTCGTATTTTTTGTTCCGAATTGTGGGTAGTTTGCTACTTATATCACATTATCAATATTGATTTATATATAAAAACGTCTATCAATGAACGAAAAGCATGTACAATTGAATACTAGTCAATTTAATCCATTTCAGTTTATGAACTTTAACACGTGGTGGACAAGATTGGGGTTTTTATTTCATTTTAAAAAGGTGTATGAATAGAGACATTACTGACTTAATTACAAGAACAAACTAAATGATTAAACAAACTTGTTTTAACCATTAAAAGGCTGATAATGCTTTATTGTAAGCATTTATTAAAATGTTTATGAGACGGTAAACTATGGACTGTAATTGAGTGAAAAGTAATATATGCTGCGCTCGTTTTATTAATTAATTGCATATACTATTAGATAAAAATAGTGAAACATTTGATTCACTTAAAAATTTATTACAAATTTTCAGACAAAGTATAAAATCCATTTAAAAACATATAAGAAACAAAGCCGAAGAGTCATCTTTTATTTGGTGATTTAAAATTCCTAAGTTTCCTCGCCACCGAGAACAAACAGGTACGAATATAAAGATAATTTTCAGATTAAAATTCTAGAACAAATGTGTGCATAATGATACTTATTGTTTGCTATTTAAATATTAGAAATAAGTATTATTTGTCTAGGAGTTTACAAATATTATGGGATTATAACACTTAAGTTTATTACGATAAGGTATTATTTCCCAATTTTCGAATCAGTTTAACAAATGTAAAGTTTGTTGAAGAATGTCGTGTCAATTTTCTTGCTACAATGACGTTGAAATGACTGATAGTTTTGTATGTAGGTAGAAACACAAAATATGTCAAAATTTTAACTTTCATAACTTAGGTAAACCAGGTGACTATGTAACGAAATCTTATTTTTACTAAAGCATGCGTTGTAATTTTTGTAAATAGAGTTTCCGTAATCTCCGTATATTGTAAAGGTTTCTGACCTTAAAAACGTCTTGTCTCTTCTCTTAACGACGCTTAATACAAGCAACCTGTTTAATTTATGAATAGTTTTCATGGTCTGAGCCTTGCGTAGCGTTCACTGTCACTTTAAATGTCGGTGTGAAATTTTACTCTTGTTTAAAAAAAACACATCCTTTTAATTATTTGACAAAACTGCTTCATTTGCAAACAGCTAGTTTCAGAAAATGTCTGGATACGAATTATGTTACTACTTAGTTTTAAATGCCGTATTGTGTGTACCTAAGAGTTAATACTACAATTTTGTATTTAAATATAATTTATAAACCCCAATTTTCTTTTATTCTATCTTGAATAGTTTGTAAACACAATGAGATCAAAAGAATTCTCAAGCATGATAAAGTACTTCTATACACACGCGAGATCCGACTCGTATATGGGTCGAGTTTTAAGGTCAATTCAGATTGGAGCAAATTCGAAGCATGAGTCTGAAACTTAACAAATTCACCCTTATCTCTACAATACAAGACACATATTTGTTCCCTTCCTCAAAAGATGTACGCATTCATCGTTAATTGGTGCGCGCACGTTCGCGCGTACCTAAGTACCTGCTACTAAGCGTTGTCAATCGGCATCGGACTACAAATATTAAAGATTAATGCAAATTTGAAAATTATCTTGGCTCTACGCTAGTATGAATTGACCTAAAAGTCCTATAATTTGATTTGGTGAGAACTCTCCAGACAATGCATTTTACTTGCTGATACTAAGACAAGCCAAATTAAGACCATGTTATATCCTGTATCACTTTTTTTCAAGGAAGGGACACATGTATTTTTTAATTTTTCATTTCAATTCAGAAAGTAATAAAACAAAATAATATAATATTACATATTTATTTACAACTCCTATATTACAGCGATATGAAAACTCGGCACTGTACAAAAATATTCACGACAATCAAGAATTTTTCATTTACATCATAAACAGTCTGTAACGGAATGTGAAGGGGTCATAATATACTGGACGTATATTAAAGGTCAAATATTTCAAACACCAAGGGACTATGTCGTTTGAATATTTACCTGCATTTTGATATGGAACAATTACAAAATTGTTATATTGGCTATGTGGAATGGAGCGACGTATACAAGTAAAGACACAGACATGTTTTTTGGGCATCTCACATAATATAGTGCCATCTTGTCAACTTTTAAAACTGGTGCATTGTTATACAAATTATTTTATTAACCTGCACTTCAATATTTAGACTTTTTCGTAATTGTAGACAATGATTAAAACTTACTTTCATTTTTTGCCAACCTATGTAAACCTTTCAGTAAATAATAGCAATAATATTTCGGACATCTATCCCACAACGCCATCTAGTCCCCAACTAAGCAGAGGGTACTAGACAACTGATATACTTTTTCTGACAAAAACTCATATGTAATGTATGTAATGTAAATATTTTTGGAATAAAATGAAAGTAAGGTTCTTGAAAAGAATTAAATGACTGATTACTAATAAATAAATTGCAGTTTGTGCAAAATAAGTTGTATATCAATGAAACAGCTTCGCATACAGATTTAGACAATAGATATATTAAAGGAGGTATATTCCACGGAGTCTTTTCAATACGTTCTAAATTACTTAAAAAGTTGAAAGTAGCAATAACAACAAATTAAATAATAGTTACATCTACACAAATAACGTCCAATAAAAACTTTCATTGAAAAAATAAACAAAAATCACACGCACACAACACTCATTAAATCGCTTTACACGATTTTAATCCCGTAGCACAATGTTATTAAACTTTTAAAATAAAATAATAAAACATTTACATTATGTATGTTTAAATTAAATATCTCTAGAATCGTCTAAAATATTCTGTGTTCCATATGAAGATACTATAGAGTTCAACATTTCGATAAGTATCTCTGGGAAAAATCACTTAAGATTTATTTAACACCTCACCACATAATACTAAGAAATACTTTCATTTAAAACAACAAAGTAACCAGCAGTAAAAACCATTTACTGAATCGTCATTTACAACTGACCAGGACAAAACTTTAACTGTTACTCAAATACCAAATGTATTTCTAAGCTATGGATAATTTCAAACTTTATTTTTACTCCAATGAAAGGCGATTGATTAAAAACTGACTGGGCTTTAAACTCTTTAGAAATTCAAGTCCTGTCAATATAATTTTGTCCTGAAAAATAAAATCGAATTTTGATTCTGTATTAAAGTATTGGCTAGTAAAAGTGGGCTCCAAAATAATTTACTTTCGCTACATATACTAATCGATATTATTAGGAAACGTGTATTTACTCAATACTCATCCACAGAAACCATAATAAGCATGATGACAGTAACCAAGAACGACTAAAATTATGTATTTATCTCATGAAATAGGCTTCATAGAATTTAAAAATCGTATTTATTGTCATATTTAGAGCGAGATTAATAGTTAATTAAAAAAATAAAATTACAAAATACAGCAATCCGCCAAGTTGACACCAATCGGAGTGAGTTACGTCACGTATGTATAAAGCTCACTTTGTTCGGATATAATCGACGATCACTTTACTGTTTTTAAGAGCTATAATTGACACTCGTTGGTAAATGGTGACGTCGCGTCTGTCACAAACAGACGCCATGACACCACCGTGCATTATTTAAACTTAAAATTGAAATCGCAATTTTTGCTACTAAAAGTTTATATTTTGTAGAAATATAACTGTTTTTGACAAAAGGAGATACTTCCGAAAATCATAAAACAGTATTTAAAAATGAGTCATCATGCCTATTTCCGCGAATTATCTTAGCGAAAATCGCACGCACGTAAGGTAACAACGATATAAAAAAATATTTTATAGCTTCTACGTTTTGCTCTCATATCCGATTTTATGAGAAATAATTGGCAATAGGTACTTGTTCTATTAAAATCCATCGATTTTCTACTATTTCTGTTGTGCGAATAACAGTATTTTAGCCATGTTCAATTGTAAACTACCTGGCTACTTACATAAAAACGTAATAACATAAAGATAATAAAACATTATGCACCATGACACAGTGTGCGCCTTACAACTAAATCATAGCCTACATTCGATAATGTTTACTTATTTTCATAGACAGTGGTAACAGGCAGTAGGAAAAGGAAACAAAAAATCATAAAATATAACCATTTAAAGTTCACATTCAGACATATATTGATAATAGAACCATACCTTTTCCACCATAGTTAATAGAACGTAGGTTCATGTAGAAACAGAATGACCGAATTAATGATAACATGTACATGTGTATTATTTATATTTTTCGTAATTGTAAAATATATTAAAAATACAGATCATTTGCTTAGTCCATCTTGTGCCAAAGGGGATCAAGAAAGACTAGTGGGAATGTTAAAAATTTATACAGATTATATTACATTTCCATTAAACATTTAACTTTAATTTACAACTTGTCACATCAAGAGTTTACTTCGAGTAACTTACTTAACGCAGAATTTGTACAACACCAATTAGATGAATTATATTTCTCAAATGGAATGATTCTTTAGTCGATTCAGACAAAAGATACATTGTACTTCATTAATAAATCAACATTTTTGTAGGAATCGTTTTATACATAGGAGATATGTAATTTTAAGAATTATAAATCTTATCACAACATATTATGAAATATTTCTGTATTATTTATACAATTTATATTACACAGGCTCCTCCTTTTACGCTATGATACGATCAACTAGGTACGTACTTAGGGGCACAGTTTGGACTATAATCCAAAAATATTGCACATTGGATAATGAACACGAAGCCCGGTCAAAATACAACGCACTAGAATTTGTGCCTGGAATAAGGCCCCGTATGTTGCTGTAATTAACTGGAATTTTCATTATTTCAATAAAATTGTTTAATATTTACTTATTATTTTACTTTTGGCATTTTTTCATCAAAATCTAAACTATCGTTCCATTTGCGATAAATTTGAGCGATCAGAAGCTGCCACATAATTGTCACAAAATAATAAATAACATTGAAAGTAATAATGGAAAATGATTACAACTAATAAACTAACATACGCTCATACACAATTCATATTCTTTCATAAGGTATAAAAATACTGGTTGTTGAATGTTCTTTTTATTTAATGTTAGTTTCTGAACGGATTTTGAAATGTCGTCTACAAAATGAGGTAGTCGACATACAAAAAATAAAATAACAAAAAAAATAAACGTCGAAAATGTTTATAGCGTTTCAAAATAGGAATGTTAATGTTTAAAACTACATACATCTGCTTATTCGCTCATGACGTAAAAGCCTTGTGTTCCGATTAATCCTGTGAATTTATTTCCCTGATCATTTTGACGTTGCTAACTACATAAAGATGTATTGAAAAGAGCTCAATCAATTACCCCAATTTGTTTTTTTATAAATACACCTTCTCCTTTATAGAAAAACCACATAAATGAGATAGGTATATCTAATGTTTTTTCGAGACTTTCACGTATTCCAAATTCATTACATTTGGAAAACAATCAAAATATTTTTGACTAAATCAATTTATATCATTACATAATCGATTCCCAAATAATTTTAATTCGAGAACAAAATATATCGATAACTACCTATATCGTATTGGAACTTAGCACTAATTATTAACTATTTAATAGATATGCTTGAAGAACGTAGGATATATTTATTTATTTGGCTAAGTTGAGCCGCAGCTCTTAGGAAAGAAAATGCCATATTTATTAAGATTTATAAACAACATAAGAAAGTGATACAAGTTACCTACAAACATGTATTACTTTCTTATTGTATTAAACTACTAGAAATAAAATTTATTAAGCAATAAATTTCGAGAATATACAAAAGCTAATGAAACAATTGGTTTAATATAAATCATATTATTTATTTATAACGGAGTAAACTACGTTTATAGGCTTGTGACGTAATGATAATCAACTAAGTTTTATTAATATATGTAAAGTCAGACAGTTCAGACAGTTTCAAAGCTAGACATAGGTCAGGTCTAGGTAGCAAATATTACTTAACAATAACTGAACTTCAGAACTCAGAATACCTCATATATATTTGTTTTTAAAGTATTTTAGTAACAGCTCATTTACTAGGGTACCTCCTCCACCTTCTTGATATACCTCTAGCAAGTAAACTTAACTTTAACTCCTTTATAAAACAATAACTGTCCTGTCCTGCCCTGAAATGCAATAATAATGTAACTTAAATAGTTGTATCATTTAAGTTATAAATTATTATATAAAAACCAAGTTGATTATCAAAGTTTACCCCCAATTACAAAGCAGCCTTCAACCTCGTCAATGATGGACCTAGAGTTAGTTCTGTAAATTTCCACTATGCATAGAAAAATATTCTAGAACTATTCAACTTCAACATCTCCTACGACATAATCGGAGATTACGTTTAATTTACACATAAGAAATGTCAAAAACCGTCCCAAGATCTCTCGAAAAATCTCTTAACACATTTTGGTACAATGATCTTATACCTAAAATGATTTTACTAACAGAGCCCACCCATTGACTTCGCTCTCGACCAGTCTTGAAAACGTAGTCAAATTACCCACACTACCTCGTTTTGTATACATAATATACATAACAAGTCATTCAAATATTTGCATTAAAACGGACCTTATCCATCATCATGGTAAAAATTATTTAATCTAAAATTTTGATATCTCTTTACCATCTGTGGTGATTGCGTTTGTAACACAAATATTTCTAATGCCCTATACGAATAACAATCGAATCCTAATATATTTGGTTACCGTATAGATATAAGGTTTATATAAATACGTTCGTAATTTCGATTAATCCAGGGCTTTTCTCAACAAACATTAATACGATAGGTGCACTCTACCATCGACGAAGTTCAACCACTATATATATACATATAAATTTCACTTCACTAAACAGTGTTGTCAGTTTGGTCGTGCGTTCACAGACGCGGTTATCACAAAGCACTAGGTACTTATGTACCTATAGTCACTTGGTCATATTGCACTCACTTTACAGCGTATTAAACAGATCCCTAGCGTTATTCTTCGAATAGCGCTTATAGGAACAGTCGCTGAATCAGCTACCACTGAAACAAACAAATATTAATTACTTCAAAAATTCAAAAAATCTCTATTCTATTATTAAGTAAATGAGTGAAAAACGGTTGTGCAAAATTTACAAACAGGCCCGAGCAACAAAGGCGCGCGGACCTGAGGAGAGTTGCCAAGCTATAGCGCCTTTTGCCGATACAAGACAGTGTGTCAGTTTTGCGGGGGGAAAATTCACATGTAAGTCTAAAATATTTATATACACATTTTAGGATTACATTAAAAAATAATGATCTGAAACTACGAACACACATAACAATTAAAAAAAACATTTTCAATTTTACACACACATAAACTCATAGTAATGCGTAGGCTCATTTGGGCTTATGTTTTGACGGAGGAGAACCTACGTATGGCTACTCCTTATCGTGTTGCCCTATCATCTACACTACGCAGTACGATTCTCACAATTGACAGGAATCTACCGACTTATAAGCGCTAAAATCCATCAAACTATTTAGATTACAGAATGTGCCAAAAAATCTTCGGACACTTACGGGTAAAAATTGATATAGACACACAATTATCGTTAGTGTTATTCATAATTCTAATGGTTACTGATGTTCTATGTTCAGGCATCCCAGAAATACGTAATACGTGATCGTATTACGTATTTCTAGAATTGTCCATCACGTATAATAACAGAAGGAAAATCATTATATGAACACTATATTAACTATTCAAAGTTAAAACGATTTTTCCTAGCCACGGTTAATGCTGTGAACGATATAAATACAATTTATCGAAGCTTATCTGGCAGAGTTTAAAAAGTTGATATATTGTTGTAGAAAAACATCAACAATTGCATGTTACATTCAATTTCACTATTGATATTGTGGAGGAACGGGCCACATGTTCCTCCAACATAAAGGGAGGATCCTCCGACCAGGCGAGGTGATCATGCCTGGCGGGCCACTGCCCAACGGTTGATGTTGGGAAGTTGTATATATGTTAATCGGCGCGACAACTTCTATTGCGCGATTTAGGATTGGTAGTTTCTTAGTTTTCTTCATTGCTCCGTAGTTCGATGTTTCTTCGGTAGATGGCGCTGTCATATATTTTATGTTGTTGCGCTGTATGTGGAAGTCGCCACAATATAAATTCTAAAAAGACTTAATTTTTTTATAAGTAACTCGCCACAGTGACTCTGCTCAGCCTCATGGTAAGCTCAAGCAGAATCCAATGGTGGGGGCCGCCATACTCACTGCGAAAGCAGACAGTGCAGTATGGCGTTCCACACTATGGCGGCTTAGTGAGATGCTTTTTCACGCCCCGCTTAAAGGACCCGGGATCATCGTGCGAGGGAAACACATGCGCTGGTAGTGAGTTTTTAATAGCTCAGCACAAGAAGGAAGGAAGGAAGAAGATTGATTGATAAACTGATAAAAAATACTAGTATGAGTGTAAACTTGACCAAGAAATAAAAAAATATAATATAATAATATATTATCAAAGAAATATATATTTCATTTTATTTTTTATTTAAAAACTTTATGCACTAAACTTGTACATCGGCGGACTTAATGCCCGGGGCATTCTCTCCCAGTCAACCTTCGGATGGTGTAGACATGTTGCGTGGTTGGTGTACAGAGGTTTCATATTACACTAATATAACACAACATGGACACAATACTTAGACTTATACGAACTATTTTAAGTAAATCGTTACCAAGTAAATTACTTTTTTTCAATGAATCATCATCATCTTTCTAACGTTTATTATTCCCAAGATTTGGGGTCGGCTACTAGTTCAACCGGTTTTACTTGAACATCAGTTTTTACAAGGAGCAACTATCGTTGGGCTTCTGTAGTCCTGGGCGTGAATTGACTTCGAAGGTTGAACTAGTTGTCAGTATAATTGATGGCACTGTCTTCCCAATGACGATTGCCATAGGTGTTCATGACAACCGGGACCAACGGCTTAACGTACTCTCCGAGACACGGGAGGCAGACACGGCCATCTTCCATACTCCGGGCTGCTATTAAGAATTTCTTCCAAGAAAAACCCAACAGCGGTCCGACCCGGGAATCGAACCCGAGACTTCTTGATCTGCAGTCGCGTAAGTGACGACTGACACGTTGATCATATAAATAATTATATCCAGTTTATGGCATTATAAACAAATAAGAAAAATTATAGAAAGTTTATGGTATTCTGAGTTGATCAGCCCCTTAGCCTACTTGCAAGTGTTTCAGTTTGATCCTCCTTCTATAATCGTTAACGGCTCTATTCTCTTCTATAATTGCCTAATATTTTGTTTTGACCACGTGATTTAGCTTTGAGATGACGTCATCCAAATACATTTTTTGTATTCTATTAATGTTTACGTTATTAGAATGCAACTTGGTTAGGGCATACGACTCAATACAGAAAGTGCCTCTATCTTTAACACAAGAGGGTTTAATTATGCCACTATGGACGTGCTGGATGCGAGAAACCCAAGTAGAATAATGGGAAAGGCCTTGTCCGGCCGTGGACTGCCATAGGCTGATGATGTTGATGACCATTACCTCTCAAATTTAATAGAACGACCTCAACTCGACGACCTTATATACGTTTTGACATCTTTAGTTATCAAGTAATTATAGTCACCTTCTATTAGGCATTGCCCTCCGCCTCGCGGTCTGACGCTGGTGCTCGAACTCAAAGTCCTCCTCGGTCAGATTGAGCCTCTGCATGTGGTACATGAGATACTCTTCGCCTAATACACCTTCTGGCGGATGACGCAGCACCTCTAACGTTTCACACAGACCGGCAGCTCGTTTGCGAACCTTAGCCGGTCCTAATGCGCCAGCCAAAATGACGAGGGCTGCTTTGAAGAGGACCTGAAACAGATTTTTGTTACATTATTAGACTTGTTTACAATGTCTTATGATAAATTTCGAAATAGTCTCAAACAGTACAGTCCCTTAACCCTTATAACAAAAAAAAGTCTGGGAACCTCTCAACGTAGTTTCTTGGTTTAAAAAAATACAGCCAATAATATAAGAGAATAGATGCATTAGCGATTGAGAAAAGAGATTTAATGCAAAACACTTGCATCTTGGTTAAGAGGGCTGATTTGTAGTCCATTTGCGTTAAGAAAATAGTGACGAATCGATCAAGGACCCGCCCAATCAGGTTTCATCAAATTCTAGTTTCGTACAAAGGCTTGAAACCTCGTTAGTCCAGATATGTGCTAGTGATATATAATTTAAATGCCTGTTTTTAAGGATACTTCATAAGTTTAAATAAATCTACTAATATATTTTATTATTATAGTGTGATTGGGATTAAAACTACCCTTTGCGTGATCAGGGCAAGGCTGATGTTGTATGTTGCCTTGGCATACAGAGACATATTTATTTGACTTTCATCCGCGTCTCCGCCTGCGTGTATGTCAGTTATTACGGTAAATAGTAGTCTATGGGTCATTCTGTTCTGAGGTATAAGCTATATTACTGTAAAGTTTGATCTCTGTTCAATGGTTTTTGCGACAATAATTAAAAAATATCTATATATCCACCCTGACAAGCTTTCGATTTTATAATAAATGTAAGATGCAGGATTATGTAGTAAATCCTGTTACGTCAGTCAGCAACCTCATTGCTGCTTATTATTAGTAGGACTTATGTCACTTATTGTTCTGATATTATTTATATCACATGTTATTGGATTGATTATTATATTATATTGATTACTCAATTTAATTAATAACCGTTTAAACCTTCGGAACCAGGATTACGCGACGATTTTCACATCACGATTTTTAATATATATTTTTCATGATACATATCTTTATTTTAATTTACCTCTTTACTGATAATGATGGCAACCCTGTTAATTAATCACTGAAATACTGAATAAAAAATTATTATAATATAATATTTTTGAAACAGCAACATACCTTAACTCCTTCACACAAGAAGCAGTCCCAAACCCTCAGAAGACTATCCCAGGGCAGTGTGCGAGTTAATGCGCAAAGGAACCACTCGGTCGCGTACAGAACGGGTTCTACTTTGTGCTTGACCAAATGTCGATGGACTGCAGGTGCCGTGCGACGAAGTAGAGCGTGCAGAATGTCACCGTCACGTTGGAGCACCTAGAACAGGAATTTAAAAAAAAGTTTTTTATCATGATTTTACTAGAGAGTGAGGATACCGGTGAAACCTTCCCCTTGTGGTAGGGACTCCAAAGGGTGGCAAAGCAATCGTGTATCCAAGGTGCAGTTGTCCATGTTACTTACCATCATATAAGTCGTCTGCTAGTTTACCCTCCAAGATAAAAAAATATACAATACTAGCTTTTGCCCGCTGCTCCACCTGTTTTTCGGTTTACGCGGTTAATAGACTGATATATATTTATACATATTTTGACTGCCTCTGTGGCGCAGTGGTAGCGAATGCGACTGCTGTGCTAGAGATCTCGGGTTCGATTCGACAAATATTTGTTTCGGAGTTTGGGTGTTTTCTATGTATAATATGTATATATATTTACAAAAAAAAAGTATATAAGTATTAATATCAGTTGTCTAGTACCCATAGTACAAGCTCAGCTTAGTTTGGGACTAGATGGCGTTGTGTGTTAATATGTCTGAAATATTTATTTATTTATTTAATAGCATCATATGCCCTTCCATAAGAACCAAATAGTCTTCATGCTAAAGTAAATTGAAATCGGTGCAGCGTTTTAGATTTGAACGTGTAAAACACACACACACACACACCCGTGTGTTTGAGGCAGGCAAGAGTTACTTTCGAATTCATAATATTAGTAAGGATTTTTCGTTTAACACTCACATCATTAACCTTCTGTCTAGACATTTGCGAACGGAACAATTAAAGAGAAGAGTATAACAACAGAAATACACTACAGCGCCATCTACTGAATATACATCGAACAACGGAGTAACAAGGGAAACTCAGAAACTACCAATCCTAAATCGGGCAAAAGAAGTTTTCGCGCGGATTAGCCTTAGATTACATCCCAATGTCAACCGTTGGGCAGTGACCCGCCAGACATGATCACCTCGCCTGGTTCGAGGATAATTAATCCCTTTGTGTTGGAGGAACATGCGACCCGTTCCTCCACAAAGGAATGCAATCAATAGTTCTGACGAGAATCATTTAATTATTAGCGAATGCTGTCATGATGTCACATTGCCATTATGCCTATATTATATTCTGAATCTTCGATTTCATATTTTTTTTAAGTAAAATATGTCGTAACATAACAAAAGCAAGAAAAGGACCTTTTCATAAATCCTGTAGCCTACAGACGTTAAGGAAACCTGTTCATTAACCTCAAGTTAACCAGCCTTTTTTTATGTAATAGGGGGCAAACGAGCATACGTATCGCCAGATAGTAAGCGGTTACCGCCGCCTATGGACACCCGCATTACCAGAGGTGTCACAAGTGCGTTGTCGTCTCTTACGAAACAAATTGAATTCGCTATTTTATTTTTCACACATTTTCGTCTGCATCTCTTCTTAATCATGCTAGAATTCTTTTGGTCTAATGTTAATTAATGTACCCGTCTAGTCAGCGTGGTATAGAAAGATATAACCTCCTTTCTAAGACGAGATCTATCTCTGAAAATGGTCTATTAAAGGCTGATAATGATGATTGTGGTACAGAAATAGTAATTTGATTATATATAATCTATATATATATATAAAAGAAAATCGTTTTAATTACACTATTTATAACTTAAGAATGGCTGAACCGATTTGGCTGAAAATTGTTGGGGAGGTAGCTTAGAACCAGGATAGAAGAACAAGAAGAATAGTTTACTTTGCCCCGCAGCGTTAATTGCGGTTGTCGTTGTACCGCGGGGCTCAGCTAGTACGTATTATAAATCAATCAATCAATCAACAACCCATAATGTCCCACTGCAGGGCTCGGGTCTCCTCTCAGGAGAGGGTTAAGGCCATACGTCCCCACGCTGGCCATGTGCGGGTTGGGGACTGGCAAGAATACGTTGTGGCTACGTAAATCTTGCCGTTGGATGTTTTTAAGCCGCCCGAAGGCCTCCAACTAAGCTTCACGACTGTTATCGTATGATAACAACCGGGACCGCAATCACGGATCACATATTATAAAATCAATAACTATTTTCCTTGCTCGTGGCATTATGGCATTACTCGTGTACGGATGAACCAATTTCGCTCATTCTTTTACTATTTGATAGCCCAGATCACGCTCAGACCAATAGGCGAACATCGATGAAAAATGTAACAAGAACGGGGAAAATTCATTATTTTTGAGAGATGCTGACAAAGTACCGCGGGTAAGCTAGCACAAGATAAAAATAAATTCGAGCGTCAACGTTTTAAAAAGTATTCAGTTATATTGATTACTCGTAGCCGTACCCGTATGGTGACATAATAATAAACAATACAGGTTGGTCTTAGCCGATAACATTTGGAATGTACAGGCATTAAGCACTAGCGTGTACATTTCACAATATGTGTGAATCGCACACAAAGTCAAGTATGTATATTTGCACAAATGCGATGAATGAACAACTTCGTTGACTAATGAACTTGTCCTTAATTGTTTGCTAACGATGACTGTGAGCGTGCACCAAAATATATTTTGAAGTGAATACTTCTTTAGCCGCGTTGAGCATTTTTTGGTAGGAGAAAATGTTATGGATTCGCGTCACCGTGTCACCGAAATGGCGACGTCACAAAAGTTCGTGGCCGCGTAGAGCACTTAAGGGGAAAAACTTAAGGCTTAGCGTCACCGACTTGCTAATGTTTGATGTTGATAATTTTAATAATTATGAAACTTACAGTTTCATGCATTAATTTTTAGTTTTCAGTTCTATCGGCAGTCCTTATGTCTGTCATTATTTTATCAATCGTAATCGCCATCCCGTGGTTGCCTTTGAAAGAGGCATAAAGCTCTTAATATTATTTTTCGGAGCTTGGGTTGTTTTATATCCTTAATTTGTATTAAATAAAGTCCCTTCCGCGGTTTCTTTGCTCAGATTTTTTAACTCAACGGATGTTAATGCAGTTTCCAAATATACTGATGTAATAGGAAGGCTTATATTTGTAATATTTGTATGTTTCAGTAGAAGGAATCCAAGAATTTCAAAGTCGTTCCGGGTCGCAAAAAATACTTATGTCTATCAGTTGTCTAGTACCCATAGTACAAGCTCTGTTTAGCTAAGGACTAGATGGCCCTAAATACTTCACTAAATCGATTAGCTCTTTACGCTAAGTGCATGACCGCATACCATACAAGGAGCTCCAATCTGTGGCAAATTCAGGAGCGATAGTTATACCTGTCGTTACGATGTGTTTACAAAGACATATCTCTGTAACGTGGAGCAAAATTATTTTTCTCTTCCGAGCCCTTAGAGACATTTATTTTTCATAGCGACAAACACGATCTAAATATGGATATGCTCTTTTGGACGTTATAAACCCTTCCGTAGTCGGTCCCGTTTGAGTTCAAATACGAATAGTTCCGTCTTTTCCTACCCATGTAATTTTAGATTAGGTATATGAAAATTTACCACTATGTCAAATTCGTCAGGTAAGAGTGTTTATACGTCACAGTATAGAGACTTCTTACAATAAGGTCAGTTTCACCAGGTCCTAATAAAGTGTCAGATAGTTATTTGCGCTATAACACTGTATAACAGGTAAATGTTACTGATATATTATGATGTATAATACGTTTATCTAAAAATCTGATATAATGAGAGCATCTAAGTCTTGTAAATTGGAAATCTGTAGTTTATCGTGTAGATAAGTTATTTTTAACTGTTGGCACAAATGTCAGGTACCAGCTAAAAGGTAGCAAAATAAATGGTTTTAAATGGTTAAGTTTAGAATACCCTCTCCTGAGACGAGAGCCGAACTCAGCAGTGTGACATTATGGGTTGTTGATGAAAGTTCAGAATTGTCTATTGGGAACTTTATCAGTAAATAGTGAATCCGGTTCGAAATCTGACTGCCTCGGCGGCGCAGTGGTAGTATATGCGACTGCAGTGCTTGATGGACAAAATGGTTGTATGATTTGCAAATATTTGTTTGGGTGTTTTCTATGTATACATACATACAAACAACATATTTACAAAAAGAGAAGTATATATTTATATAAGTTGTCTAGTATCCCGACTACAAGCTCTGCTCAGCTTAGGACTAGGTGGCGTTGTGTGTTAGATGTCCGAAATATTTATTTATTTATCTGGTTTAAATACTCACTTCCAATCCAGGATTGTAATACCCGCTTAGGTATTTATCGCTTATGCTGACGAGGCACCAGAAGGCTTGAACAGAGGGCATGTGCATGAGAAGGAAGGCAGCTACAGGCGCTTGTGCCTGGAAGTAACCCACTTTTGGATTCAGCACCGAATAGGCTTTCAGCACTGAGAACAGCTCTTGTTGTCTGAAATTAAAAGCTGCTTTTTAGAACCTAAGTATTAAGATACATATAAAACTAATTACAGTAATGTTTGAAGTATAAATCACTTCCATCAAAAAATCGAAACACCTCGCACATTGGGGTTCCGAAAGCATTATCGCAAAAAAAAATATTGACAATAAATATTAAATGTTATTTAATAGTACGTGGAATTAGCTTATCAAATCCTAAAGAGAACTTTCCAAATTCAAATTAACATTTGATAGACTTTAGTTTCATTTAATGAGTCACTTTTACCCTAAGTGGAGTATGAGGAAAACAGGGAAAACAATACACGTAAGCGATAAGAAAGTTTAGAAACAATTCATTCAATAACTTGTATTACATCCTCTGGGTCTTATGACTGCTTCTATTCGATTTTTCATCGATTGTATGAGAGTCACGACCACGTGGTCGTGGTCAATGAGGAATATTCTCCCATTATTCTTGGATTGCATTCCCCAACAGACCAAAAGTCTATGGGGCAGGATCTGTTCCTCGAATGCGTCTTTTGTCTTTACTTCACCTCATTGATGTTCTATGTAATTCATAGCAGGACTCCTTACTGGCCATTCCACGACCGGGATGCCGACTTTAAAGAAATAATCTCGTACGACGGCCGCAGTGTGGGCTCGAGCATTATCATGCATGAATATGAACTCCTCGCCCAATAAAGTGTGCATAGGGCATCACATGATCGTTTAGATATTGTTAGATGTTACGCTCACTGTTTAATGACGGTAGACGCGGTCTACCGTCAGACAAGATCTGTGTCACCGTGGGTGCTAATACCACCCCAAACTGTCCACGAACCGCCACCATAACTAACTTTTTCTACAATGCAGCTCTACGCATAGCGTTCTCCTTCTCTTCTGTATACTTTGTTCCTTCCGCCATTATCATAAAGCTTAATTTTACACTTATCGGAAAAAAGAACGTTGCTCTATAGATTAAAAGACCATTGCTCACGTGCAAAGTTGAGGCGCGCTCTCTGTGGTCTACTGTTATTTTCGGCCCATGTACAGGCTTCTATAGTACCAGTCCACGTTCTTCAATCTTCTTCTTTCTAATCGTAGAGTCACTTACTGCTACATTTCTAATAACACGAAATTGTAGCTGTAGTTGATAGCCGTTAAGATTCCAATTTCTCAAAGAAAGTGTTGCAATGAATCGGTCGTCTCGCTGTGACGTAAATAGATTCCTACCAGACCCAGGAGGGCACGTGAATAGCCCAGTTTCCAGAGCGTTTGTATACTTTATGTACAGATGACAAGCTTAGATGTAGTCTTGCAGCCACAACATGTTGACTAAACCCAAAATTCAGCAATGCCACCACTTGGGCGGCTTCTGTGAGGGAAGTATCCATGTTTTTTAATGCTAAAAAAATGTTGACAGACGCCACAAAGTAATAAAAAAATAGTTCAGCGGTAATTTTTAGGTTTTGCATAACCGTTGAAACTCTAAATATCAATTTCCATCAAAACAATGTTACATTATTATAAGTTTTTCAATTATTTATCGGATAAACAAATGAAAAACTTATTTTAAATTTGGATTTTTTGTAATCATTTGATTGGCCAAACTGCCAGCTACACCAGAGTGTTTTTTTTTTCATGGAAAAGAAACTCTTTTTATGTGTATTGTCATATGAAAAAAAATGGAAAGTGTTTCGATTTTTTTGATGAGAAGTGTATAAAGATAGTGAGTGAAAAAATAAGCGAGATTTACGATAAAAAAGGTATAACTTTTAGGTACTCCAGTCGACGAGCAATATGGAATCTCTACCGTCATATATGAGGACGTTGGCAATGCGAAACTAGTGGTTTTATATATATAATATAAAACAATTACGACATTGCCTATTATCAACAACAGTGAGGGAAAAACATAATTCATGTTCTCGTCACTCTATATATTTACAGCGATAAACTATTAGTAATCAAATATTTGTATAGAATCCCTCCCAACCACAATTACGCAGTTGCTCACCGCATCAATTACAGACATATTTGTTAGCTATTTATTTAATGAATGAGCTGCTTATTCGTGGTCTCCAGTTTACTTCAAATTTAAAGCCGTTTATGCCGGGAATGTATATCTAAAGATATCATGTGAATAGATTTTTACAACGAATTTTAATGACAAAGAAGGTATGTCCAAACTGTATGTGAAAACACGCGAATCTGCACACTTGATTCATGTGTCTTCCTCTTCCTTTATTTTATTAATTGTTAAACAATATTGTGTGCTTTTGTTTCGAAAAAAAAAATTTTTTATTCGAATAGAAATTATTTAAAAGATTAAAAGTATGTATGTATTTATAGAATAAATGCTTTGTTACTGCAATTGCAATGTTCACTAAATAATTTAGTTCATACTGAAAATTGAATGTTTTGAGAAAAATCTATTACAGTGCTTAACTAAGATATCACATCACTGCCGTAGTGTCCGAGAGGGCAATAAGTCAGAAAAGAACGCGTAACTTTTTTCTTACCGTACTTAATTTACGCACACGCACGCATGAAGCCTAGATAGAAAGAAAGAAGTTTTTATAGCTTATGCAATAAAAATAAGTAAAACCAAAACGATTTTTTGTTACTTGTGGAACTTATGACAAGTTGATCAAGTCTGCTTCATTAAACATCACAAATAGATTATTATGAAAACTCAAATAAAAGACATTGTACATAAGACTACGTACTTATCATGGTAACAATACCATCAGGGAGGGATCCTTTTGTAATTTTGTAGTTACTTTTATTAGTCTCCTTATATTCCTCAGGAAAATTCTAGATTTTCCGTTGAGTTGGATGTTTTTAAACCGCCCGAAGACCTCCAACTAAGCTTCACGACTGTTATCATATAATAACAACCGAGAAACCACAAGTAATTAAGATATATAAAACATATGAACATAACACACATAACATATCAACAAAACGAATTGACTATATTGTTTACTCACCCAAGTCCTTCTTCCCTGATGAACATCTCATGGTACGGGAACTGTCTATGTAAATCCTTTCTGATATCATCCATACATTTCGGATCGCCAGGCGCCTGAAGAAGTTCTTCATATTCGTTCGGATGCTTTTCGAGGAGCAATTGACCGCCACACAAATATAGCCATGCTTTTGGACGAACTGATGCTGGAATGCCTAGAAAAAAACCATTATTTTTATTCCTGTTCATAAATCCTAGTGTCATAATTACTCACCATCATCTTTTAAATTAGTTAAATCCAAATTGGAAATTCAGTGTTGATGGGCACAGTTCCAACCTAAGCAAAAACGGAAAAGTTTTGTTTGGCGTTCGCACAGAAAATCAATTAGTCGATAAAAAAATATGTGTATAAATGCACTATTATATATATAAACAATATTTCATTGATAAAATAATAGCCATTGTCTATATGCATAAATAAGAATCACAAAGTACTACATAATCATTACTAGTGCTAAATTTGTATGTCACAAAATTATATACAATTACTATGTGTAAGTGGTGATCGAATGAAACAGTGCTGTAATGAGTTTTAAAAAATTCTGTAATTACATATTATACTATGTAAATAATGAATGAATAATGTGAATCGAAACTGAAATATAACCATTCCAGTCCATTAATTGGATTAACGATAACTAGATTAAAACGAACAGAAAAGTCTTATTATTTTCTTTGGGAACACGCAACTGGAGATATCGTTTGTTTTCAGATCAATTAACATGACACTGCCTTGCTAGGGGAAAATACCCAGAGGCCATATCCCGCTGTCCTGGGCCGGCACAAAAGGCCATGCTGCCCTACACACTGCTCAAGGTAGGATCAGGTGGCGAACATGCACTCGCAGAATTTGGGTCTTAGTAGCGACGAATGCTTTATAAGTATTATGTAGTTTTTGTAACAGTTTTATACCAGCACTTTACACTATCAATATAGTATTTGTAAACTAATTGAATTTTAGTAGCAAAGTTTGAGGTCAGGTAAGGAAACTTATAAACGAACCTTTTCGACACCTCTCCCGAACCTTCTTGTAGTTTTTGCTCATGAACGCCTCCCAATTGTTGAGCATGCGCAACCACTTCTGCTCCCGTTTGAGTATTGTGCTCGGCGATACAGTCCTCTTGCTACAACAAACAAAAATTTACGATCAATAACGTTACTACTGTTTACCAGTTTGACTTAAAATCAATACTAGGTGCTGGCGCAATTCATTAGTTATTCGAAAGCCAAGGTTATTATTATTAGGTTTTAAGGTTAAAAATACTTAGATAGGATAAGCCTCACATGTCGTATGACATATATAAACTGAAGATATATCTTCATGGCTGGATAAATTACAGAGACAGTGGTCGCACCGTTGTTAAAATTCGACCATAATTCATTGATTTTATTCTTACGTAATATATGTATAAACACTGACTGTGCCTTTCATAATTTTTTGTCTATATTTATATCAAGAGTCTAAGTTAAGGCTGAGAGTTAAAAAGTCAAAGACCAGTTAGACATTCTTTAAAAATTACACATTCCAACGCGAGCTATTGCCCAGGAATTTGATCTAACTATAAAGGAAATAAAAAGAACATGATGACTATCGGCTTGTGCTGTAGAATTTGTTACGGTGCTGTCGAATGAAATTTTTCCAGCCAGTCATTCACACATTCATGCAGTTACGGTAAAATAAGAATAGAAACAAAACTGAGAAACCTATTTTATGCATTTTGTCGCCTTTAAATATTTACTTATTTAATGCACTTCTACGCATCTAACTCTAAGAATATTAAACTGAGATCCGAAATTAAATCCTACTTGCGACTAATTATAGAACATACGGAGGCCCATATTCCAACCCTTCCCCTCATCCCCTCCCATTTTTTTCTTTTTTTTTTAAGAGGTTGAATGCCTTTACGCACTTCGCTCCCCCCCCCCGCGGGGACAGGGGGGTTCACTTTGTGTGGGACTCCTGACTGACTCGCCAGACTACCCACTAAACCACCACGATGTGCCACTCTGCGCTTGAGACGGGAGAGATCCGGGAACCGCATCCCCCAAGGCCGGCAACGCACTTGTGACGCCTCTGATGTTACGGGTATCCATGGGCGGCGGTAATCGCTTACCATCAGGCGATACGTCTGCTTGTTTGCCCCCAATTCAATAAAAAAAAATATATAAATTTTAAAGTTTGCGAGGATGTATGGATGTTTGTTACAGTTTCACGCAAAAACTACTGAATTTAGATGGCACTTTAGAGTAATGTAGCTAATAGGTACACCGTCCTAATAACCCATAGACTTACTTTACCGTGATTACAGACACACGCCCAATTAAAAATATTTATTAATGTTCGTTATTTAAACCAAGTCATTTTCAATGGAATAGAGGACAAACGACCAAACGCATAAGCTTAGTTAAGCGCCTTGGGGCAAATAAAGACACATGTGTGCGTTATCGCTCTTTTAGCTAGATGTAGAGCATAGGAGTTGGTCTTTCAGTAACTTACAAAGGCAGTGAAAAGTACCAATGAAATTAATGCTAACATCGATTTTCAGTGATACAGGTTTTGTATTAGATCTCCTATTCCTACGCTTTGATGAGTATATAGCGACGAGCTTTAGGGTGATCAATATATGTTATGACTAATTTTATCTTATCTACAACAATATGTTATCAACAATCCAATGGATAATAGTCTGATTTCGATCTAAATTAGGCACTATTTGGAGAAAACTACATCATTCACTCCCCTATCCTCGACTAAACTTTTGCCAACAAAAATTTGTGTCTCATTTATGTATTAGGGGCTAATTACATTATGTACTAGTTAAAAAAATTCATAGGTCGTTATCATGACACAATTCTAGCAGTAATATGTTTATCAACTAGTTTGCAAAGTAGACATAGTAGTACAATTATGCAACTTCATGCAACGGTAACGAACGCAAAAGCGTGCGGTCTTATACATAACGTGATACGCACACAATGACAGCTTGCGTGATATAAAATCGCACACGGAGACACAGAGCTTGTTACTAATGGATGGGGTTGATTTACTGTTCTGTCTGCGTCTCCACGAAGGCCTCTTGTCTTGAACATCAACAAGTGCAGACATTTCTTTTATATTATTAGCAGGTTTTTGGAACCATCTTTGAAGGTCGACTTTCGAAAAACCCTTCTTTTACATCACATATATATCATTACTAATTAGTTGTTAATGTTTCTGTTTTTATAATTTTCGTGTCATTTTAACCTTCTTGCTGTGAGAAGCATTAAATTTACCTGCTCAGCTTCTAAAGGTCGTACCAAGATGTCCATATTCTGAAAACTTTATCAAAAAAAAATTAATCAACCACCCATAATGTTCCACCGCTGGGCTCGGGTCTCCTCTCAGGAGAGGGTTAAGGCCATATGTCCCCACTCTGGCCAAGTGCGGGTTGGGGACTGGCAAGACAACGTTGTGGCTACGTAAACCTTGCCGTTGGCTGTTTTTAAGCCGCCCAAAGGCCTCCAACTAAGCTTCACGACTGTTACCTCACGATAACAACCGGGAACGACTGCTTAACGTGACCTCCGAATCACGGAGACGCTCATAGTAACATGCCACCAGCGGTCACCCGTCCAGGTACTGACCGCGACGTCGTTGCTTACCCTCGGTGATTGTTTCTAATCACCGAGTGCAACTGGGCTGTGAGCGCCTCCAGTTTTATCAATGAATATCCGACGTGCAGTTCCAGAGAAAGTGTGAGAAGAACGCGAAAACAAACAAAACAAAACCTTTCACCTTCGTTACATAAATTAATGGGACAAGCAATGAGGTCCATTGCATTCCTAACTGATGAGTATTGCAATATGAGTAAGGAATTTCGTCTTTCTTAAGAATGCTACAATAGGTTCGGCTGTATGCCCTTCATGTTGGCAGATGCGAACACATCTTATTACTGCATCACATGTGTATTTATGGTTGTGAAATGAATTAATTAAGGGCACGTTATTACGCTTATTGGGAGAGAACCACTTCACCAAAGAGTTATTGTAACTTCTTAAATTATTTTAGATTCTCAAAAACAATGTCCTAGTGCCTAGCCCTAGTGTCAATAGTCACTTTACGCAAAGCTCTTGTAAGCGATGATGACTAGAAAATTCTTTAATTATATAAAAGAAAATATGTCTAAAATGTAGTTTTATCGAAATAGCTAACCTCCACTATTTGACAACAAGGATCATGAAGCTTTAAATTATGATAGGAAAAAATCTAAAACAAATCTTTTTTGGTGTTAAATCATCATAATAATACTGAAGTACTTCGTTTGCGATTTCTCGAGTTTTGCACTATTTTTTTTCCAAATATTAGATAGGTATCATTCCGTTTATACATCACTCTTCTCCAGGATACTCATCATACAGTTTTTACATCTGTAAATGGGGATCTCCCCAGGCACTCAGTCAAGTGATTGCTTGCTATCCATCAGTAATTCCCTACCAAGTATTCGTACATGATAAGCAATTAATTAAATTCAGATTTATTATTAAAATATTTAAAGTGAATATTTATACCAAGGTGCCAATCATATGTGAGCTAAGAATGCGGGTTATTACTTTGCATAGTATACGGGGCCAGCCTTTCACTATTGTTATAATGTTCTGAATGTAGACTGCTATAACTGTTGGAAGGTACACAGAGAGTTTAATTTATTAATGACTTTTCAATGCATAAAGAAATTATTATTGTAGGCTATGCTAGCTTCATGTTATATATAAAATTCTCGTGTCACAATGTTAGTTACCTTACTCCTCCGAAACGGTTTGACTGATTTTTACCAAATTTTATATGCATATTCAGTAGGTCTGAGAATCGGCTAATATCTATTTTTCATACCCCTAAGTGATAAGAGGTTTAACTTTAGGACAACTTTTTTTTTCTATTATGTGGCATTAAAAAACATACATCCCTAAACTTTTACCCTTTTATCACCAACTCCTATTTTTTAATAGCCATATTTATGGTAAACCAACGTTTGCCGGGTCAGCTAGTATTTGTATATAAAACTCATATATTTTAATTCATATCTTAGTATAATATGTAGTGACAAAAAATTCTAGAACTTGATGTGACTAAAATGCATTATTTAGTTTTTTTATTAAAGTTAATATCACATCACATCATAAATATAACCACATGAACAGCCATTAATAGGCCACAGATGGGCATAGGCCTCTCTTTAGAAAATATAATATTTTTGCTTACACATTGCTACATTACATTGATTAGATAGCAGTATGTTTGTGTTTCGCAAAGAGTATAAGGATATTTTGGGTGACCACGTCCCTGAGGCCAACCCTCCCTGGGAATCTAATCGCTTTTAGATTTTCTATTGTTTATTTAATAAATGTGTTCTTCTTATTCATCTAATATGTATTGTACAATTTAGTTATATTACCTTTGTAAAAAAACTTATCAGAACCGTGTCACAATTCAGGCTGATAACTGATAGCGAAACTAGGTCTCTTGCTATAAAAGTAAACCGCACAAGGTTTATTTACAACAGGTTAATTATTATACTGACTTTGTATTTAAAACAGTTTAGTAAACAGGGTTACAAACCCGGAGCAAATATAAAGGGCATAAGCTAATGTGTCCCGTTGCTAAAAACAATCATGGGAGAAGACGCAGTTTATAATTGTAGATTGTCAACGTTAATTTTCTAGAATTGTATCGAAAAATCGTAATTTCTATATTTTCTCGGTGTAAAAAGTAAAAGTATTGTATTATATCATGTACAAACCACTCGGATACATATTCTGGTGAAATGAATGGCATCACCTTTATTTATAAATAATTTTAACTCAATTCTAGAAAAATCTTTTATTGGTTTATTGAAATATAATGTAATTTATTCGTAACTAGATGGCAAAACTAAGTGTGATGGAAAATAAAAATACAAAAGATACGTAGAGCTGAGTATTGGTGACATAAATTATAAGAAGATACAGAAATATGTACTGCATACTTGTTTAAAGGATTTTTATATATCAAGTTATTTTTTTGTATATTTTATAATCATTTTGTGAACAGACTGGCATCTATCGTCATCTTAGACAGAATAAAAAGACAGGGTCGTAATTAGAATCCAAATATTTTATCAAGTAATGAATATATTAATGTAATTTAAATATTAAAATGAGAGAAATTTTACTTCCGAAGATTATTTGAAGGGCATTTTAAAATTCAGTGAAAGTCAAAATTGTTTCATTTGCATAATGTTATAGATTTTCATCTGAAGGTAGTATTAAAGAGAAATAAATAAAAAACATAAACAGCCCTTAACAGCCCTCTGCTGGACATAGGCCTTTCCCTACAAAAAAGTTTTGGCCAGAGGGTTTTTTTAAAGTTTTCTTTCTTTTCAAAGTGATGTTGTCCTATACAGTTTGCTCCCTCAGTCGTCTCTTGCGATACCCGTGGGATGAATAAAGGTAATGACACTCCGCATTCTAAATGCGCCACCACTTTTAAATAGCAATGGTCCAAAAATCTTAACAGACAAAACTTCCTATTGTCATGGTGATGACGTCACAAAGAAAGGCAGTAAAAATTTAAGGAAGGAACTTATAAACTAAACTCATGTTAGGCAAGGTTAAAAGTGAATAGATACGAATATCAGTTACAACATAAGTGCGACCGAAGTCGTTTTAAGATTAGTTGCTTTTCTCAGATTAGTATTATTTAAGCATTCGGGTGCTTAAATGAAATAAAATATTTTTGTATTATTTGTGAATATACAAAAAATATTTATATATTTATAAATAATCTACACGTAAGCAAAAAATTTTAACCAAGGTTATGAGGAAGAAAGAACACACATACAAACTTTCACTTTTGCAATATTATTTGTGTTATTTTATGAATTATATTATATATTTTAATACATGTTAGGACGGTTTATAAAATAGAATATTCTGAGTACGTCCCTTACATCCTACGCTCAGTAAACCACAGCAACATTGACATATAACGATTCGTGTAGATTTACCATTTTTTGGTACATGGAAAAAAGTAACACCTCCCTCACTCTGCAAATCGTCACGCACTGTTTCATACAAAAATCTCATTAGGGTATCTTCTCTTTTTATTTGATCCGTGGTTACAAAGAAACAGTGCAAAAATACTAAGGAGGCAAGTGCTAAGAACTACTAGGAAGTACGACACAAACAAATATCTGGCTGACATGATAAATGGTAGACTAAAAATGTTAATCTAATATTTCATGTATCGATCGTATCATTGTTTGATAAAGTTCCCGCTCTTTTTCTTGAGTTCCATGATGTTAAGTTGCCTCAAGTTGCAACTAAATTAAAATAAAACTAATGATTGCATCTATTCATAAAATAAAAAGCAACCATAGGTAAAGATACAGGCAGTCAAAAGATTGTAACAATTTAAAAAAATCTCAGTTTGTAAAATACAGAAGAATAAAAACGGCCTACAGAACTCATTATAGGTATTAATAACGTGTGATGACCTCAACGTGTGAGATGCTCTAATTGATAGCAAGAAACCTTGTTGGGAGCGGTCAGCCAAATGACTAATTACTTCTTGTTGGGTTTAGCGAAACAGGAAATTTCTACCATTAAAGATTGTAAAATTTAGGTATAACTCGAGTGATTCCAACCAAAGATGGTCCCGATTTCTAGCAACGAGGAGCAATTAGGAGAGAGTGAGAGAAATAGATGACTCAAATTTAGTAGACTGACATCAATACCAGTCCTATGAAAACATATTAGTGATGACAAAATCCGATTCTTTCTTGACCAACTTGAGGGAAATATGGCACCGTGGTTATAATCATGTTTGACGTACATTCATTTTAATTACCGATATAACTAAGGCTATGACAGGGCGCTGTGAGTTTTTAATTGGTTTAAATCCAACATACCTATCCAATATGCCATACTAGGGTTGACACCCGTACGCTAATATAGAGTCAATCAATCAATCAATCAATCAACAACCCATAATGTCCCACTGCTGGGCTCGGGTCTCCTCTCAGGCTCTCCTGAGAGGAGACCCGAGCCCAGCAGTGGCCTTAACCCTCTGGTTAAGGCCATACCCACGCTGGCCAAGTGCGGGTTGGGGACTGGCAAGAATACGTTGTGGCTACGTAAATCTTGCCGTTGGATGTTTTTTTTTAGTATTGTACCCTATATCATGTAGGCGTACCTTTTAACCTATAACACTAATAGAGGACGCTAAAATACTCTTTTTTAAACCATGCTTATGATACTACATTAAAAATGAGCTCCTGATCAATTCTTGAACGAATCTTTTAAGAAATGACAATTGTTATCTGCTGCAAAAAGCACCAAAAATATGTTTTTTTTTAATAAATATATATATATATATTCCCTTTAAGTCCATACTTCTTATTTACCTTCTTTGAAATCAGATAAAAATACCACCTTGAAAATAGGACTCAGAATAATAATAATATGTTTATTAAATCATTTAGAGTACTTAAAATTATGACAATATTGCGAGTCACATCAGTCTTTACATTTTTCAACTAGTGCTTAATAAAGGAAAACCTGTGTAATAGCCACCAGTTTCACAGGATATGCTGTTTTGATTTAGCACTTCATTTATAATTAGCCTCAAGTGCTTACAGTTGGTTTACTTATAAATTTGAAAAAATAAAGATTTCATATTATCATCAGGCCACTATGGACAAGTCATATGGACAAAAGCTTCTCCAATAAAAAAATATAGGCCAGGTTTATGGTATGTGACAGAAAAACATAAATTAATTTAGTAAACCCAAAAATAAAGTATATTGTGGATTGTTAAAAAAGAATTTTTTTAAAGCTCTGTTATTGCAATGTATTAACTAAATAAAGTACTTAGCACATTTAATAAGCTATAATGGCAATACCATTCCAATCAGTCAATTGAGTTGTTAATTATTTTCATTGTTTTTGTTGTCTTATCATTTATCAGTAAATAATGGACACACTATCACAAACAAATCGTAGTTAACATACTTAAAATGGCATACAGTGGATTCTATAGAAAAAAAGTGACATGAGCTAAAATTGTAATGTTCTTTCCTAAATAAATTTTATTAAAGAAATATTATTTTATATAAGTTTTGCCCAAACAGCTAAGAATGTCGATGTTTGTGGTAGATAATGTTCGAGAAATTTAATCAATCAGCATTTCCTGCCAACGCATCGTTTCCTTATAATCGTGAATCAATCAAACAGTCTAGATTAAATATATTACAGTTAGTTCACTGAATTAATAACATTTATGGTTTTGGATCAAATCCAAATCATTATTAGATTTTTTATGATATATGTGGCAAACGAGCAGACGTATCGCCAGATCGCCAAAAGAAAGTATGTCAATTCATTTATCAATTGTCAAAACAAATCGTAACTTTTTAGATGAAACTTGAAGTGATACTAATAATAAATGACTTTATTGTACACCAGATAACTAAGTAAATAACTTAAAGTTAAGTAGATCGGTAGTACAATTGGCGGCCTTATTGCTCAACGGCAATCTCTTCCAGGCAACCGTGGGATGGAAATAAATAACTTTATTGTGCAAACGTATGGCGTGGTGTCTGGTGCATTAGAGTAATTTGTAAAAGGAAAATGAAGCAGTTTAAACATATATCGCTACCAATGTTATATGAAGTACCGGTGACACAAATATATGGTTATATATACATAAAAAGCGAGATTCGTAGATATTATACATACACATTCAATATTGTGACCCAACTGATTATAATAACAGTTGATAGTCAATTATTGTTGTCTCCCAGGTAATGTTTCTTTACCAATCTCTTAAAGGCAGCTTTTCACGTCTAATTGAGACTGGTAGGGCGTGCCACAATCGTACCGCTTGGACAGAAAAGGACTGGTCGAGGAATTTGGTAGAGTGTCCAGGCATTTTTAATTTCAGATTTTCTGATGATCTTAAAAATTTGGAGTGTGAGTCATATAGAAAGAAGTATTGAAATAGTATTAAAGCAATACAATTGTATTGCTTGTACAATTGTACAAGCCTTGTGATGTCCATCATGGGAATACATCGCCAAAATCTCATCTCCAAACAACTACATACACGTCGGTATAAATTCATTTAATAGTTAAAGAAGAATATATTTGTAGCTAAAGTAGTAAGATACACACATACACATACTCAAGATACACACGCTGTTCTATTTGAAATGGAAAAGTTGTCAAACAGTTCAAAATCTAAAAGCATACATAATTCCGATTAAATTTGGCGCCACTCATGTAATAAACTAACTATAAGGAACCAAGAATAGTGGTATGAATCAGTTAATCAGAATAATCGAAGGCCGTCACAGTTACACACGCTACATTTCTAGCTGACTGTAGAAACATACACACTGCATATTAGACACACGATTAATAAAATTGTTGAAATTCCATAATCGGATTTTGGGTCACATATCACGTACAAACTTTGAATTCTTCTAAACTAAGGCTGCACGCAAGTTTGTGCGTGATTATAAGAGATACTGTCTTGACAAAACAAATATATTGTGCGATATGTCCTCAATCAATACAGTCGTTCAGAAGTAATACAATCACGAATAGAGGTACATAACGTTTTTAATGCGTTATATTAAATTGCAACACTGTTATTGTTAATCCGATTAAGTAACGCACGATTAATTGTTAAATTACGTTAATTTGTTGACAAGTGTGTGCACCCTTATTCAGAACTGTGCACTGAAGATCGCATTTATGTGCAGTACCTTCTCAAAAATGGAGGTAAGCTACACTTAGAGACTTATTTATTCTACTGATAAGTACATTAGTTCGAAATATCTGACGCGAGGAGGAATAAAAACGGTGCTATTGAGACAGTCTTTCATATTACTTTGCCGTACTTAATTGTGGTTATATTAGAGAATTTGAAACCATTTTACATACATAATGTTTCGAAAGAATTGCATGTAATAAACTGACAACCATTTAATCAGACAGGCCGTGTGCTTGCTTATCAAGTTAGTGGTTAACCGTACAAATAAAAAAACCTACAAATTGATTACCAGCACCAATAGTTTAAAAAGTAAATTGTATATCCACCAAAAATCTGCTTCTGTTATGAAATATAACAATAAACATTAGGAACAGAAATACTTTAGTTACGCATATTAAATATCGAAACGAATGACGTACAAATTGGATTACCAGGTCATTCAACGAACTATAAAATATGCCATTATATTTAGATGTCTGCAACACAGGCCACAATGGCGTAGTTTTTAGTACAGAATGTATGAATAGCATCTTGCGGATTGGCAGATATTAGTGACATTGTTAATCAGAAAGAAGTTAGAATAGACTGCCATTACAGACATTTCTTCTGACCAAGGTTCTTGATACGCTGGTATAGTCGTTTCAAATTATATTAAAAAAACGGATGCTGCAACATAAGATATATTCATATTAAAATTTAGTTACAATATGTGGCCACTTCCACATACAGCGTCAATATAAAAATATATGACAGCGCCATCTACCGAAGAAACATCGAACCACGGAGCAACGAAGAAAACTAAGAAACTACCAGTCCTAAATCGCGCAATAGAAGTTCTCGCGCCGATTAACATATATACAACTTCCCAACATCAACCGATGGGCAGTGGCCCGCCAGGCATGATCACCTCGCCTGGTCTGAGGATCCTCCCTTTGAGTTGGAGGAACGTGTGACCCGTTCCTCCACACAATACATACCTGAGTGCTAAGCTATAAATACTATAAGAAATACCTATACTGAAGGTAATCCACGCCCTTACAACAACAATGTCTATATAGGAATAAGCTGGGACAGAATATATCTAATCAGTGTTACCTATAAAAGGATACTAAAATTCCCAGTTACACAGTACGTAAAAAGTGCTAAAAAAAAGACAAGACCTCCACAAAGAACGTATTTGTTGTTTACTCTCATAAGTCAAATTATATTATGATGGAATATGAGGATTTACGAATACTCATAAGTTTATACGACACGGCAGAACTTCGATGTTGTCTGTGGAGTGACTGTCATTACACCACCACAACCCAAGTATTAGGCGTGATCGTAGTTCTGTAGAAAGACTTGTCGGACTTTTGAAAAATCCAACCATCCGCAACGATTGCCAATGTTTGCTGCCAATTCGTATGCTTACCGGTATAGAAGGCTTAAGGTGTTTTCAGAGGCACGGATTAGCTCTCAATGTGTAAAGAAATGGTGACCCATCCACAGAGTGACCTGGTCAGGACTGCTTAACTATGCGTTAACCTACTCCGTTACCACGTAGCTGCGAGCCCTCTCAGAGTATATATTACGAATACAATATATTGACAGCACGAACAGTTGCTCTGAGTTCCAGACAGCATCATCAGTGGTTCTGTGGTAGTAGCGCGTGATGGTGTTATACCTATATTATTTTTTTCGATATACTAAAATACAAACAACATTCTATAGTACAATATATTTTGTATGCAATGGAACTTGGTACATGAAGATGTCTATTAGCTATTACTTTATATACTCTCCATTGAAAAAAGTTGACATTCATATGTTGTCAATTAACAAGTTTTTGAAACTTTTGGAAATTAGCTTTTACCCGCGGCTCCCCCCACGTTTATCTCAATTATCGCGGTAAAAAGTACCCTATGTCCTTCCTCAAGTATTGAAGTATCTCCATTACAAATTTCATTTAAATCGGTGTAACGGTTTAGCCGTGAAAGCATGACAGACAGACAGACAGACAGAGTTACTTTCGATTTTTTAATATTATTATGGATGTAAAGATATTGATACTTCTAGTTATATGACATTAGCCTGTGTCAAAAACCATGATACACCTACACAATGTAACGGGGTTCATTACACCTGCTGTATGGCAACGGGTTCCAAACGCGGAAGATCTCTGATTGTCTGCATCCGCTGGTATATTGTATAATTTATACTTTATAAGTTATAACGATATATTTAGATGTCAGAAGTACTGCTACATTCGAATGGTGATTGTTATATTTATGGTGATTTTACTATAAACATTTGTAAATAAAAAAGAACTCATATTATTAGAGAAATAACGGTTATTGGGAGTCAACCTTAAAATATAGATCCTTTTATCAGTGGTTTAAAAGATAAAAATTGTTTCATACATATACCCCCACAGGCCGCCACCCCACGGGCGGGGGTGTGTCGGAATCGGTCCGACTAAAACCACACGGTGTGCAACTTTGCTTCTAAAAAGATATGGATCCGGGAACTGCTGTTAATAACACATTCGGAACCCTCCCAGCGCTTGCCCGCACTGAAGCTGGCACCGTCTTTTGGTATACTCTTTAATTAGGCGACGTACGGCAAACAAGTAACGTCGCCCCCTGCAGGTGGCCATTAAAGCGGATGGAGGGGAAAACCCGTACCGACCATCCGCGGTCTCATTCAAGTCGGCATGAGGCGTTGATAGGCGCGCCTCCGCCGCCCGGTTCGGCGGCCACGAATTGGGTCCGTGTAGAGGTCTTCCTCCCGGGTCTTCTCAGCCGCCCCCTTTGCGAGTTTATACATATGTAACCTAACCTCACCGTTTGCACAACATACGCATAATGCAAGTTCTTAAAAGGAATAATTTTTCAATATTTTCAACGAAACTTCACTCCGTTTAACTGGATTTTTTCCTCAAAAACTGTGCTATCTAATATAACAATTAGTTTTCAAAGCGGGTCTGTATTTTAACTAATTATTTTTTAAAAGAGAAAGCATTCAACAAACTCTTAAGCTTTGTAGTGTTTGTATAGACAGACGTTATATTGTCGTTTACCTCGCAAAAATGTATTATTGGCATAGCATTCCACAAAATGCAATTTCAATGATAGTCTCGATCGTTTTCTAATAGGGCATTGACGCTTCCGCGTTCAAACTGACCATGTCGCGAGCCACCTGTTAATCACAGCAGTTTGATTTTAACAGTTTTCTTGGGTGTCTTGTTATTAGAATATCATCACTTGTCGATAAGAATCTCTCAGTGGTAATACACCAGCATATAAAAGCCACTTACAGCTCAAGTTAAATTCCAAAGCAGTACTTTATCTGTACACAAAACGTAAAATACAGCAAATTTTTGGTAAAGTGAATATTAATTTACAATTCGACTAGCCACATACATGATTGTACGGAGTTATGTAGGCTAATTGTATTCAGTATAAGGTCGGTCCACATTTTCTTAGCGTCATTACCGCACACGTTAAAGATGTTGAATGTGTACATCGTTAGCTATGAAAATGTGACATTGAATTGTTGTTTATTGAAATCATAAACAAACAACTGGAGAATTTTGCATATTTTAATAGTGGATAAGGAGATTTTCAGTCGTCTTGATCGAAATATATATATAATCAAAATACAGTCAAATTCGAGTAATGGTCTCTAATAAATGCGTGCTTTACTTTGCTAAATGAAGTTGAACCACACGGCTCTAAACAATACAACGGTGGGAATATGTAATGATTTCTTGTACTTGCATTGTGGTACGTCAAACATTAATTTATTTACATTTAGTGGGTTTATTTAACGTTAAAGTCTTCAAGGCAACATTAGTCGCACACAACTGCATATCTTAATTATAAATATAAGCTGTTCATTTATAATTATTTTTGTAAAATACCATTCGCCTGTTTTTTAATTGCAAAACCTAGTAGACTAAATTACAGCAATTATTTTAGTAATAGCATTATTTAGTTAGCGTGTGTCAGACAGCATTAGGTACCTAGTTCACACGATCTTGTAAAATGTATCTCATGACCTCAAGTCTGCGATATGTTTATTTGATATGGTGTTAAAAACATACTCTTTTATTAAAAAACGGTTAATATTATTTCTCTTTTTGCTAACGGGCTCGAAAATTCTTTTGGGTAACCTTTACTTTTTTGGGAGAGGAGTGGTCTTTAGCCGTCTTACCACCAAAAAACAACTCTGGTTTCCTTCGCCTTGGTACTGGCCCACAAGAAGGCGCAATTACATTGTTCCGTCAAATCATGCTTTTTGGCGGGTACTATTTAACTTACATCACATCTAAAAATATTAATGTTCTTTCTAACTTTGGAAATATATCAATTGTATATAAATTTCTAACCTCACCTAATTTAGACTGATAGTTAATAATCGATCGTTATAAGCTATTTAAGCCTGAGCGAGTAACGAGACACGCATCAGAGAATATCGGTAACTAATTATTATTTTTATAGAATAGAGGGCAAACGATCAGACGTATCGCCTGATGGTAGGCGATTACCGCCGCCCGTGGACACCCGCAACACCAGAGGCGTCACAAGTGCGTTGCCTGCTTATGGGGGATGGGAAAGGAGATGGGGTATGGATCTCCTGTATCCTCACTCACACGGTAAAACACAGCGAAAGCGCTGTTTCACACAGGTTTTTTGTGAGGTTGTGTTATCACTCAGGTCGAGACGGCCCAACCGTGCCGAAGCGTGTCTCTCCCACAGTAGAAATTTCATCAATCGCCAATATTTCTAAATAACAAGGCTTGAACTTCTGACCACAATCCAAAGTTAAACGACGTGACAGTTTTACGTCACCGTTGAACATTGGGTAATGACCGTACTACAGTATAAATAAACGGCCGCAAAGTCAAACACTATTACTATAACATTATTATTCTGCACATCCATGACGTAACACAATTTATTTAAACTAGCCTAGCTTCACTTCACTTCAATAGCATCTGTAGTTTTTTAAGCAAACGGAAGGTAATGCATGACCTTCACAATTCAAACATCTACAGCTATAAATTGATAATGGTTAGTTAGTAAAGATTCTCAATCCCGCTATTACAGTGACTGAAATTAGTCATTAAGTCTTACAAAACGTCATCATGTCATCAATTTTATAGTGTATAAATAGCTCATTAAGAACTTTAACGTAACTGTAATATTGTTAACAGCCTTTCATGGTCCACTGCTTGAGAGGTCTATTCTCTCTTTAGAAAGGATGTTCTGACCAACAATACCACGCTGATTCGAAGAATGGGTATTGGGTTTGTTAAATTTATTTCTTCTCTTTGCTGCATGCTTTACATTCTTTTACTGATTTAGAACTGTGGTACTCTACATTAACACACGGACAGACGTCACTTTAATATGGACACACTAACACACAAGTTAAAAAGTGATTATAAACTATTAAGGCAGAGATTAAGCGGCCCTTGATTAATCACAGTATTACGCGAGTCGCGGGCAAAAGTTAACTCAAATATAATTTGTATCGTAACAATGCAATATGCTGTAAAAAAAACTTCACACACGCAGTAGATGCTATTATAAGATAATGTGGAAAGATCGTAATACCGTAGTTCACATAATGTCGCAAAAATTATCGATTACTTACTTAGGTAACCACGAGAACTCGATGAAATCATTCAAGTGAATCGATCACGTAATACTGGCATGTTAAGCTAAATTATATATAAAACATAAATAAACTAGGTAGGCATTTGAATGAAAAAAGACGGATACGTAACGAATGTTATATTACGGATATGAATATTTAACAATATTGCAGCGATTTCGGATACGGTTGCGTATATACTATTATTGCAGAATATCCGACAGTGGCGACAGTTTTATCGAGTTCAACAAATGGATATGATTTTTTTAACTACTACTACTGTAATAAAACATTGATCGTAATGATTCCTAAAATTAACATAAAAATATATTAAATGTCTGTTATTTAGTTCACCCTCTCTTCGAATCCGTTATGGTTACGTTTTCCAATAGATTTTACCTTCGGATATACGAAAGATTCTTTACAGTTCTAGAGGTACATAGGACCTCAGGAACCAGATACAAACTTAGGTCAATGATGGACGTGAAATATTGCCAATCTTACGAGGGAGGAAATCTATAAGCTACTAACACATACTTGTGAGTGCAATATTACTTAGTAGATTAATCGTTTATTTGACTTTCAATGTAAGTTAGGAAAGGTGAAACTATACTCTCAAATAATTTAAAAAAACACAGACGCAAAATCTTCTTGACGGTAACTTCATGATTTTTTTTTAAATTTGTTGCGTATTGTCATCATCAACTTTTACCCCTTATTTATAAATGTCATTTTACTTTAAGCAACGGTTATTTTCTTATTTTCAACTTTAAACTTACAATCATAACATTTTAAATAACACAGAAACGTTGCTTAACGTTAAATCACGTTTATAATAAGGGTTAGTTATTACACTGAATGAGAGTGGTAATAACATTTATGTATTAGGATACTAAATGAAGATAACAAAGAGTTCTAAAAAGTTTGACAACAATCTTTCTGCATAACTTCGATATCGCTCGAGCGTGGTAGCGTAGCGTAATCGACTTAAGAAGACCCCAAACTAGTTTGTGAAAAATAAGAAACAGAATAACATTAAAAATGAGAGATATGAGAGATGCGTCGGTACTTTTAGGTTCTTTCATAGTCACAGTGTCAGGTACAGAAGCCATAATTTCTTAATAAACATTGATTTTCGTTGATATGTACCTATTTATTGTCTTACATTATGTATATATACTATATGACCCCCGCCGAGTTACTTGTGGTATAATTTCACCCACAGTTAACGCCGAGGGTCAAATCAATTTCCTTTTTTAATTAAATCTAAATTATTCTTGAATCCCCAGGAATAGACACATTTTTTTTATTAAAATCAGTTCTGCCAAATCGTTTAGGAGGAGTTTAGTCACATACACACGCCTTTATATATATATATATGACAGCAATTATCCCGGTTAATCAAGTTTACTATAAAAGCGAACAGTTTTTTTGTTTGGTTAAACGCGTTTTGTATTTACAGGAAGTACGTCCGAATTTGAACAAATCTTTTAGGCTTGGATATCTAATTTATCACCCTACGTCCAATAAAAGCCGAGCATCAGTGAAAAAAGACACAATAACGAGCAAAATTCATTCCTTTTGGAGACCAATTTTGGCTGGTCTACTAGTGTATACAGATATGTATAGTATATTATCTTTAAATATAATCTAGTTATACTTAAGACTTTCACAATAATGAGTATCAGATAAACTTGTTTTAATTACTATAAAATTTGTTTATATTTTGCTCACGAATATCACTTTGTCCACATTGGGCTGTTTATGAATTTCATCACAATAAATTAATAAACATACATTCAAGATAATTTGGCAACGGAAACGGCTTTAATTCCACTCGCCACAGCACAGTGCGATGTTGGTTTTTCGCCGTGTTTTTACAGGTGGCATTATTGTCAATCGTTTCAAGGTGAATATCCTCCAAAGTGTATACTTAACGATATTACTAGAAAATGAATCTCATTTTGCTTCATTTTAACCGTTAGTACAAAGATTGAGCTACACGTTTTCTTGCCTCTCACGGGAGAAAACGAGAAATGACGTAATTTTAACTACATGGTTCTCCGTTTAACTAATGCCCAAAACCGATCGTAATGCAAAATTGATGAATTTCAGTTACTTATTATAATATTATAAGCCCGGGTTGTGTTTTATTTCTGACTACACGGTTGGCCTAGTAGTTTCAGTGGTCGCCACACCGCTTCCTACTGCGCCAAGTGTTGTGGGTTCAAATCCTACATGGGACAACACTTTGTGTGATCCATAAATTGTTGTTCTAAGTCTGGGTGTACTTTGTGTCCATTTTATGTATGTTTGTAAAGATACCCGCGACACAGGAATTTATATTCCTAAAGCGGGAGTTGTCTTTTCAAAAAAAACGTATTAAATACCCCAATATTTAATCGCTGGGTCTTGATGGTAAAAAATAAGATTCAAATTTCTTACTAGAATGTAGGTGTATTAAAATTATTGAAATGAAAACCTCATCGCTATGAATATTTTCTCTCTCTGGTAGCAAATACGGAACTGTTTCAAATCGATGACACGTACATAGTTACTTCAATGTGATTCATACACACAAGGTAAGAGTCAATTAGCTCGTTATTGAAGCCGGCACACCTTAGAGCGAGTATACAATCATTGAATCAAGATATCTGTATACATACTTAGATAAGCATTTCTTATGTCTGTACAAATATATACGTACATTTAAGTGTATGTGGGACTTACATCAAAAAACAATTTATAAATATTTTGTCTGCCTGTCAGTTTGTTTTTATCTATATATATTAGTATATCTTTGCCCCGTGGCGTTATTCGAGTTTAACTTAACTGCGGTTTCGGTCACAGCGGGGCTAAACTAGTGACAAGTGTATTTGAAGACAAAATACTTTTATAAAAATAAAAACTAAATAAACTTTCACAAAAGCCAATGACTTCCTACAAACATCACTTATTGTTTATGCTTGAAATATTTTCGAGGAAAAAACTCGAAATAATTTAACAAAAAACTTAGTTTCTTTTGAATCAATCTCCTCTATTGTTATTTCGTTGGTATTAATTAAAATAAGTAAATAAGTAAGGTTATCGCTACTAAATTCTAGTAACATACAGCAAAAATTGCCTCATCCTACCTACTCTGCGATCTTCCTTCCTTTTCTGATGGATCCCAATGAAATTGTTCACTTCTCTTTTTAACCAAAACAAATTAAAGGTTATTCTAAAAGATATTTACATTTATTTTTTATTAGAATTAAATTTTATTTTATTTTGCAAGTTACTCCGAATTATTTTAAACTTAAACACCATTAACACATCCGGAAAACTATATTCGAGTAAACATTTAATTACAAACTTTTAGCATATAATTACTTATAAGTCACAGACTTGTAGAAGCAGAACAGCAGAAAAAGGTTTAAATATATAAGTTTTTATCACTTTATATTTGTTTTAATATACAGATCTATACTCCAACGGTTACTGATTTAGAATTCAATCACTACTTTCTAACTCCAGATCAACTAAGTTATTACTATTTAGCAATTTATGATCTTCCAAGACTAACCAAAATATATAAGGTACATATACAAAATAGGTATATCAAATAAATAATTCAATATACTTGTTGTGATAACCTCTACGATATGTTATGTGCCGTGCGATAAAATAGTGTCAAACCAGAGAATCTGTAGAGAGGCCCATAGTTGAATTATTATCTTTTTAAGACATGAACGAAACAAAAACGAATTTAGCTTATGTTCTCTTTGTGACATTGCTACAAAGCGTGTTAACTTTCTTTTTCGCTCAACGAGCGTTTTCAGTCTTTTAGCATAACCACACAAAAGATTACTTAAATTACTCTAGTCATGGTCTACACGATATTGGGTATCGAGATAAAATAATTTATTATTAAAACAATACAACATTTTAACAAGAATAATTGAAAAGTTGAGAAGCAACAGATTAACCTGGTATGGACATGTGATGCGTAGAGATAAGCAAAATGAAGCTAAGAAAGTTTTAAGCATGGAAGTTGACGGATATAAGAGTAGAGAACGACCAAAGAAAAAATGGATGGACTGCGTTAAAGAGAATATGGCCAGGAACGGAGTAAACAGTGAATTGACGCGTGACAGAGGAGAATGGAGGAAGAAAACTCATTGCCCCGACCCCAAATAAAGTTAGGAAAAGGATAGGGAGATGATGATGAATACAAAATTTTAACAAAAAAAACCGACTTCAAGAACTGGTCCAAATTGAAATGGGTCCTCACGGGAAGCACAAACTTTAAAAAAAAAAAACCATCAAAATCCGTTCACTCACTCGATAGTTCTGAAAAACAAAAAAAATACAGTCGAATTGATAACCTCTTCCTTTTATTTAAAGTCGGTTAGAAAAATATATCCCACCACGCAAAAATATATGACAATGGAAGAAAATTATAACAGCCAAAATGCAAGTCAAATATTTTTTTTACAAACAAATTATTATCAGTATTTTATTTATTAACACTTCCTGCATTACTTAATACCGAATAGAATTTTCTACCAGTCAACCTTAATATTTTGGATTTTATTATATGAAAAATTTAGTTTTATCAATGTGCCTAAATTAATTTCTTGTTAACGAAATAACTATAATTATAAAGGCATTTGACCAAAACTAAATAGTTATTATATTCTAAATCATTCTCCAATAAACAACCTTTTATTCGGACAGGTTGGTAGATGATCATGAATATTGGTGGCCAACTCGGGTGGGCCGGCTATTGTGAAAAATCTTAAGCAACTATATTAGTATTGAATACGATACGCGTCATAAATGGGTAGAAAATAAAGTAAAAATGATTTTATCTCTTAACATTTATTACAATAGACATTAAAGTTCATATCGCGAAAAATTTATTAAAAAAAAATAAGAATAATGATATTAATAATAACTTTATTGTACACCGAGTAATCACAAAAAGAACTAAATATTACGTATGTTACTATATAGAATGGTATGTACGGTACAACCCGAGGCAATATCTGACAGACAATTATGATTAACAAACCAACATGAAAAAATATTACTCACATTGCATTATTTCATCGAAACACATTTATCATATTTTATTTAAAGGTCCATAGCGCAAAGCTTCACTAACAGCCTTTCACAGTCCACAGCTGGACGTCAGCCTCTCCTCAAAGCTTACATACATTTAGAAAAGTTTATATCATAAAATTTGTAGCGAAAAAATCTGCTGCCAGCTCTACGGTTCTAAGAAAATTAAATATTACTGCGATCTTATATAGTATTATCATTTCATATACAGCATTTATTATTTGGTTACTGCGAGAGATGGTAAGTCAATTGATTTCGTACTTTATTATAATCAAAAGCTTGTTTTTGTAAAACCTAAGACAGTCATCTTTTAATTTTATCTTTAACACTTTGCTGAGCAGTCAATCAGCGATTACATTGCTGATTTCATTCAAAAATCTAAAAGAATTATAAAGGTTAAAAGTAAATTTTGGCTAAAAATAATGAAACTCGTTTAATAAATTACTTCATCCATGTACACTGTTTTATAAATAGCAGTTGTTTATCAATATAACTTAGAATTCAAATGAGGAATTCACTCGAATGTTTCATGCTTTATTAACACGCTTTATTAGCTTCACCCGTACGTTTTTTTGTTTGGCTGTAATCGACTTTTGTAAGCTTGTTTTTTAGTTTCTTTAAACTAAAATATATATATTTTTATTAGTCTAAACTTGAACATGTTAGTATTGTTTACTGCAAGTTATTCATCATTAACAACCCGTAATGTCAAACTGCTGGGCTCGGGTTTCCTCTTCCTCGGGGTTAAAGGCATTCGTCCCTATGCTGGCAGAGTGCGGGTCGGGGACTGGCAAGACGACGTCGTGGCTGCGTAATTTTCTTACTATTCATATTAATCAATAAAAGGCCTTTAAAGTGATTTGATTGAAATTGTATGAAGTAGAAGTATTTGATCTCATGAAAACGTTAAATAAAACGTTACGTTATTTACATACCTAAATTAAAATAGACTTTTCATATTTTGCGTACATAATCAAGCACGTGTGTTCAGAAACTGTCAAACTGGAATAAATGACAACGACAGAGTACCTATTACAAAGTTTAAACTTTGGAATACTTGTGTTCAAGAGTTCAATATCGCCAAGATGCTTTGACCTGCAGGATATGTTTTTTTTTATAACTATATAAGATAACTTAGCTGACCCGGCGAACTTCGTACCGCCACATTCATTTTCATGAAAATATGAAGTGAATTACCGAAAAACTTATTTTAGTGGACCCGTGTTAACGTAAACGAGTAAACGAGTAAACGGGTAAACGAGTTCTTGAGTGGAGACCGCGTCTCGGCAAACGTAGTGCAGGACGTCCACAGGCCAGGTGGAGCGATGATTTGCGCAGGAGGGCTGGCAGGAGCTGGATGCGAGAAGCCATAGATCGAACTAAGTGGCGTGAAATTGGAGAGGCCTATGTCCAGCAGTGGACTGCGATTTAACGTTCCCCTGGGCCGAGGTGTATACGACTAAACGAACTAAAACAATATAACACCGGTTTTCTTTTATTTTTCTATACAAATCTTGTCCTGACAATCAACACATAAAAAAAAGAATTATCCAATTTGGTGCAGTGCAAAGTTATGCGAGAATCATTTTTATTTATTGATAAACTATATTATTGATAAACTCATAACATTGAATTCTACATATGTTTGTTCGCATTTTGGGCGTTGCTGTACTATATACTGTCAATCTATTTGTAATAAACTATGTCAGCAATACATATAAGTATATACGGAGGTTTTATTATCAAAAAATAAATTCTGCCGTAGAAAATAATTTTGTGCCAACGGAAGTTGCAATTTCTGTAGAAAATATTGCTGGTACTTGATCTTTTTATATTTTTGAAACAATCGCCAAACAAGAAAAAGTTGAAAAACTAAAACTTTTGATAATATTAAAAAAATCTGTGTCCCTGGGGCCATTATTACGCATATATAACAATTTATGCATTATGAATATACATACTGTGTCGCGGGGGACTTTGCAAACGTAAATGTGTCCGTTTCATGTACATGAGATGGACACAAAGAACACCCAGACTTGAACAACATATGGTAGAGCACACAGTGTTGTGCAATGCGGTATTTGAACCCACAACACTTGGGGCAGTGGAAAGTGGCGTGGCGACCGCTTAAACAACTAGGTCAACCGTGACGTCAATTTGTGTTCATCATTAAGTATCACATAATTCTTTCAATTTCAAAGCATTTATTTATAACCAAAATTGTTAATATGTTATTTATATTGTTACAGTTCACTTTACAAATGCCCCGTTCCGGTACCAGGATGATTTTTGTTCTTATATTATCCAGTCTTCTTACGATCCAAGCCGGTGTGCTTGTAGATGAAGCTAACTGCAGCGGGATTAAAATAAATGGACAGTACTATAATGAAGAAATTCTCATGCAAGACCTCGATAGACCATACTCATTAGCCGTTGACTACAGTCCTAACATCTTGTACTTCAGTTATAATATTAAAGGAAGCAGTGACGATGAATCCAGATCAGCTAGACTTAACTTGATCACGAAAGAATTCAGCAACATTGAAGGTATCAATAACGGGTTTGCCCAAACTGTTGATCAGAAGACACACGAAGTATACATCGGTGGTAGCGATGGTATTTACAAATACGACTACGCTACTAACAAAGCAGAACTGTATGCACAAAAAGGTAGCAACATATGGCATTTATACTTTAATCAACATCTCTACTTTTCGATCTTTCCTACGCAAGTCTTGTATGTGTTAAGAGATGGCAACCCATCAAGATTTGAATATTTGGAAGATACGAAAGTAGATCATTTTGTAATTGATAATGAGAATGATATTTTCTTTACAAATGCTACTGGTCTATACTCTGTGAAAGCCGAATCGAAAAATGCTACTTTATACGTAGAAAATCCTGTAGTAAGAAGTTTAACGACTGACAAAAATGGTAATGTGTACCTATGTCTCCAAGACGGTGTTTATGCAGTGAGAAAATCGACTCAATCTTTAGAGAAGATTTATTCAATAGACGATGGTTTTGGATTGGCTTTTGATAACGAAAATAATATAGTTTATGCTGATGCTATTAAAGTTGTTAGGCTTAAATTAGATTTAAAAAATAAGTGTAATTCATAAATGATAAAATAAACTAAGCACAATAAAGAGATTACATATTTTTAATAATTTCCTAGACGGTGTGAAAAATTCTACTTTAAACTATGGCATCGGTAATTATTTATGTAATTATCGATGTTATTTTACGATCAATTTAGAAATTAAGGTGTGATAGTATAATAAACAAACTAAAACACTAGCTTTTGCATCCAGTTATGTACATTTTTAGCTAGTATAATGTTTACTAAAATATAATTTCTTCTTTATACATCTCATTAGCAATAAACTGAGTGCAATAAAATTCTTAGGAGTCTTACCTATCAGGCAATTTACTTAAAGAAACTTCAGTCTCTTTTTGTAAGGCACATCTAAGAAGTGTGGGGTTTTAAAGAAATAGGATTCTTTAATTTAGAAGTATACAATAAGGTATGTCCCTAATATATTTTTATTTTTTTATAGAAAATTACTCTAATCAATCCCGTTATCTCAAAACATTTTGTACAAAACACGATAGTAATTTTTAATTCAAATATTCTGTTCACGCGATAAGAAGTTACATTTCCCATAGTTATCTCATGTCTACCATTACATTGTATGTAAGTCGTGGGAAAACTATTTAATCACTGACTCGTACCTTAATCAGGAAAGAGTTTTTGATCACATTAAGTTTTCTCTGTTTTTATGTCGTAGATTGGGATCATCATACTTTTAATTTTAATAATAGACTAGTTGAGCCCCGCGCTGTTACCCGCGTTTGTTGTTGTAACCGCGGGCAATGGCGCGGAGCGAAGGTATTCTAAACAAGTAACCTAAGTTATTCCTTATATCATCAGCTATCTGCCAGTGAAAATCCCGTAGTAAAATAGGTCCAGTCGTTCCAGAGATTACCCGACAAAAAATTTTACTTTTGGTATATGTACCGTGTAACATACATATGCATTTAGTAAAAAGCAGTTATTTCAATAATACAAACAGACACTCCAATTTTATTTATTAGTATAGTTTTTCTTGTGGGGCTGATTCCGCCCACAGGCCCAACATTGTCACTCCTGTACACCGGGATCAACAGCAGTAACCCTCGTGGTGTACAGGAGTCACAACTGTACACCACATGTGTGGTGTGTTCGTACACACCGAGTTATGGCAATGGGGAAGTCCCAGGAAATACTGTCTTGGAACCCGCAAACAAATTAATCAGAAGAAAAACTGGAGGAGTTAGAAATATAATATGTCCACTTCCCTCCTTAGCAAAGCGGGAGACAAAATAAAGTCAAAATAGGCTGACACCTTTTCAAACCGGAAAGCACCAAGGATAAATTATTATGGGTACGGCAGAATCGTCTAAACGCATGGAAATTCACCGCAGTTGACACAAGATCTCCATAGCATACCACCCCAAATGTCATTTGTAAGCTATTTAGCGTATTATCACGTTACGTTTATTGTTCCAAAGACTACATCCCCAGAGGATATGATGAGCCGACTGTTCACAGCTAGATACAGGTGATGAACATTGATACAATGGTGAATCGACTAATCACTGTAGTATGCTCTTAAGATATGTATAGATTACTTATTATCAGGCGACGCTTTCCATAATATTCAGGCAGACTTTATTTGGAAGCGATTGGCCTTTGTAAGTTTCTTTTACTGAAAAATGTATACTCCGGCATTAAAACGAGTTTTGAATATCACAATAAATGCCGTAGTCAGATGCAATATACCGGTTAATTAGTGACACATTGACAGGCTATTTTTCTGGCTTCAAGTGATCCTGCCTACTTCACTAAAAGTTAAATATTGTCTAGAACAAATATTTGTATAAAAAACACGACCAAACTCATTTGTACTACTACTATATACTAGTTCTTCATTAAGGAGCCATCCTTTCATAAATTGAAGACCAAAACAATTAACACAACTATCCGACCGCACCAGAAGAAGGATTATTTCAGAAACATTGATCCCAAAGTTCACGATAATTATATCGCTTAAAAGTTTAAGTGAAAGTTAAGATGGAAATACTGTACAAGAATGTTAAGAGCCTTGCGGACATGCGAAATCCTACTGCAGGTCATGAATAAAACACTTTGTTAGCGTTGGGCGTTGCATATACAAGTAGGTTCGATATCACGATTTGCGAATGACTTGAATATATTTTCTACCCTGGGTCACGCGTTATAAGACTGGATAAGTACCTCTTTAACACCTGAAGTAATTTTATCCACTATTATTGAAGTGGTATCTAAGAAGAGCTATCAATTTGTCAATGGAAAATGTTGGATAGTTGACTTGCTTCGCTATATAATTGTACTAGTGTTAGTGTGCTAATGTTTATATCGGTTATTGTGGTTAACAGTAGCCTACGTTTCTCCTCCAGAATAACATTATCTCCGTACCACAAGTCGGTGCAACGGTTTAGCCGTGAAAGTTTAACTGACAAAGCTACTTTCGAATTTATAATATTACTGTGGATTATCCTAGTAAAATATAAACGCGAAAGTTTGTAAGTATGTATGGATTGTTTGTTACTCTTTCACGTTAAAACTACCGAATGAATTTTAATGAAACTTTACAATAATAAATCAGAATAACACATAGGCTACAATTTATAAAGATATTGTGTGAATTGTCAAAAAATTGCACAGACGAAGTCGGCGGCACCAGCTACGAATAACTAGTTAACATTTAGGACATTGTTTTAACAAGTAGATATTGTTGAAGTGTTTGAAAATTTCCAACACAAAAATAAAAAAAAAAAGTTTTTGCATAACCAGTTTTCAACTATTTTGTTATACTTTGAACTATCAGAACTTAAAAAGAAGAGTTAGAATTTGCTTCATCACACTCTGTGGTTTCTCCACATTTTTTATTCCCTTTACAACAGTCATTAGGTACGGTTCGCTCGTACTAAACATCATTCGGAATTTGTCGGAAGATTTTACGTGATCACAAGTTTCATCGTAAATATTTCAAAAGGATTGGAAACGTTTATATGGTGCATCGAATCGTTTGATCATGTACTATAAGAAATACCTCTCTTTAAAATTCGTTGGTCACTTTGTTCGAATTCCACGTATATTTTATGTCTAGTGAAATCGATAGTACAGCAGGAAGCTAAACGATATCTGTATAAAAAATTAGCCTTGAATAGAGAACTTAATACAGGGATCAATTACCAGAATTAAAAGCACCAGATTTCCAGAATTAGGTGTAAAAGGTTATCAGCAGTAATTAAGAGTTATAATTACTTAAGAGATAATAAGTTACACCGATCACCTTTGAAACAAGAGTCAAGTATTGCACTGTAAATACTGGATAAATAAGGTATTAAAAAGTGCAAGATTAATTAACTTTTCTCTCGATAATTTAAATTGAAGCAAATCCAAGAAAATTTGAGAGAAAGGTGCTTAACATTAATCGTTGTTTTTGTTACGACCGTTGTGAATAACCTATATATTTTCGACAAGAGATTTTTTATTGAAAACGGTATAAATCCATATTTATATTATAAATGCGAAAGTAACTCTGTCTGTCTGTCACATTTTCACTGCCAAACCACGGCACTAATTTCAACAAAATGAAGATACTTTGATTCTTGTTATTCTTTTTGGCGATAACCGACCACACGCCGCAGCCGCTGGCAAAAGCTAGCTTACCATAAAAATAAAAAAAAAACAGCCCGAGAAAGATACATTATGACCCCAAACAAAATTACAAAAGGATCGCTCACTTCAATAAGGAATTTAACAGTATTTATTCAATACAGGCAGTAAAAATATTCCGTGTGTGAGTACCGCCATCCCCTATTCGTCCAGCGATGGTCGTAAGAGGAACAAGGACGGCAAATAACGCAGGACAACAGCACTACAAAGAGAAGCGAAACTGAAAATAAACCCTGTACCGTTTGGCCAGCTTGGAATAGTAAGCCGAACCTTCTTTCTACAGAAAGGCCTATATCCAGCGGTGAACTACTATCTGGCTCTTGATGACGATGATAATATTATATAACATTTACTTTCTTTGACAAGTGTTTCAATACTAACCGATTCCATTCCGTGAGATAGTTACAACGGAACAATTTTTTAAAGTAATATTCTTTATTGTTTACGAACAAGTTTGTTATGTACGCAGAAAAATGACAGAACTACATTTTTTTTTATATTTATGCTGCCAAAATGACTCTGCCCTGCCTGATGGAAAGCATGAGCAGAATCCAAGAGTGGTGGTCACCATCCTCAATGCGAAAAAGAACGATGCAGCATGATGACCCACACTATGGCGGCCTAGGGAGAAGGAGGATGGTGAGGGGGATAGGGGGCGTTGGATTGGGGTATGGGCCTCCGGTATCCTCACTCACTCGATGAAACACAGCGTGAGCGCTGTTTCACACCGGTTTTCTGTAAGGCCGTGGTATCACTCCGGTCGAGCTGGCCCATTGATGCCGAAGCGTGGCTCTCCCACGGAGAAACGGTGAACATATGAGCAGTTACGACAGACCGTCATACAATATCTGGGAAGTTGAGAAATATTGTCGGCTTGCTTTCCTCTGTAATTTTTTGTGCGTCTTTACCTGTGAATAAAGATTATTATAGACTAACTGCCCCGTCGTGTTACCCGCGGTTGTTGTTATGTCTTGTACATTCCACGGGAACGCCACATGTTTTCGGGAAAAAAAGTAGCCTGTGTGTGTATCATCATCATTCATCCGTGTTTGTGTAAGAGAGTAACAAACATCCATACAATTTTCGCCCTTATAATATTAATAAGAAGATAGTGGGCGTTAAGCTATTAATACGTTAATAACTATTACTAATAACTGCAGAAATCTGAGCTTAAAACGCATCAAACAAATATTTAAATATTATAATATTTCACATTTAATTAGAACACTACTTAGTCCTTAAGAATATTCTTGTTAGAAGAGATGTATTATCAACTCTAATGCATCATAATCAGTGTAATCGCATTCAGTGTGAACGATCTCTCATAGTTGAAATAACAGCGGCGCGATGTATTGTATTAAAATGTACATACCTAAGGCTGGCCTCTAAAAATATGCATGATGCAATGCATTTTCTAGAGAAAACATTTCAATTTAATTAACTTGTTGGCAATCGTTATAACACCAACTAAAGTAATAAAAGCAAAAATAATTTGCCATGTAAATGAGTTAAGACTCTATTCTAATGTTAGATTACTAAGATAGATGGACAGATAGCGCCACAACTGTGCGCTTCTTCAGAAACTTTCTGCCTCGGTGTCTCTGGGGCGGCGGTATTCGCTTACTATTTGGCGATTTGTCTGCTCGTTTGCCCTCTATCCCATAATAAAATAAAAAAAGAAAGATAATTGCATTTTTTTAGGTTATAGGCTAAACAGACCAGATAGGTCAAAATGCAGATGCAATTCTCGCTCGTTCCATTACAGCGGAACTACCAGCAGATGGATCGCCTGATGGTAGCGGTTTCCTGTTCTGGAGATCTCTTCATCCAACCCGAGGGAGGTGAACTTCAATTACCCTCATACCCTCATGCCAACTCATCACACATATAACTCTTCTCTGACTGAAGGAAAGGCAAAGGTATAATAGTCGGTGATGGTAGCCTCTCAGTTTGTGTCAAGAAACATTGTAGTTACAATCGAGTTAAATTGAAATATGCTTTATTTTCGCAAGTTACAAATAAGTAGGTATTTTGCTACCGTGCATTACAAATTTTACTTTATATAGTTCGTGTAAATCCATCCTGTACCAATGGATAAATGCAGAGTAGAAGTATCGATTCTTTCGAAAGCTTATCGCTTGAGTTTCATAGTACAGCTGCTTTTATCATTGCATAGTACAATTAAGCGATTAGCTGTTATGCTTCACAGCATATTAAATCAAATGTTGCAAATCGATTTGGGAAATAGATGTATTATAAGCAACTCGTATTTTTTATCATTCTAAAAATATATGTAGTAAGCATAAATCTTTTGTGGCATTCAAGTTCAAAACCCCTGTATGAAATATTTTAAAAGTATTATTAACGATCGTGTAATATGCACTTGAGATACTGTGAGGATAAGGGATTAGAGATTAGTTTTGAGGAGATGTTTTACCTAATACAGTCATATAAGTAAGTATACTGATAAAAGGTTCTCCCTTCAAACAACTAAAATCAGAAGTACAAAAGAAATAGAAATCTATAAAAGCACAGGCAGATATAGATCAATAACAACATACATTAGCAGCAAAAGGATAAATATACCTAATAATTGTAAAGAAAATTGTAATAATTACTCAAAGTCATTTGAGTACTTTACTTTCCATTCATGTGGATTCATTACATGAACCATTAGAATGAGTCTGAATTCAAAATCCAATACTTTTTGATCCATCCCAAGGTTGTCTGGAAGAGATTGCTTTTGGCAATAAGGCCACCCTTTGTACATTATATTATATGTTGATCATTTTATGTATTCAATTAATATTGTAAAAACGGTGTACAAATAAAGAGTTTTCTATCTATCTATCTAAAAGGATGAATTACATTAAATTTTTTATTGATACTATACATAAGAATATAAAATTTAGGCTTGCAATACTGTTTGATAATATTGATGGGGAATAACCAAGATTTTATTATTATATAGTCTAAAGTGTGTTATACTTGTTAATAAATCACATCAATAGTATTGACAGAAGATTAAGATAAAATTTTGTATCAAAATGAGCTAGTGTCAATAAAATTTGTGAGAACTTATACCTTTTTAATGAGAGAATTTACAATGATAAAGTAAGGTCTTCAACTGTTACAAAAACACATGAATGTAAGACTTTACTGTACTGTGCCATGTAGTCCTAGAATACTAATCTCAGTCATTTTAACTCACATTGCGCAGATTTCGTGCTAGGTTTCTATAACGAACACACAGATGTGACCACATGAGGTGACAATTCTTGCTAAATTCAGTCACTGGTTAGATATTCTTTAATTTTAGTTTTGATGTTCAATTTATATAATTATGATAATAAAACATGATTAGAGTAATATTCAAATCACATACAACACATTTTATGTACTCCTTACTATTACCGAGTTTAGCTTGACAATGTATATTGTAATGTTACTCCCAATAACTTTCCTCGTTTGTTTAATTAGGATTATTGCCTATAGAACAAACTGAATAAGATTTAGCAAGATATTAACTTACATTCTAACAAACAGAACAATTTTATGACATAAATAATATGGATTATTGATATATTACATGACTCACCTTCGTGTTTAGTCATTTGTAATCAATAGTGGGGCGTGATCAATAGTGACTTAATAAAAGATTTATTGAATTATTATTTAAAATCAGAAACTTTTGTTAACAGTATTTATCAAAAGTAATATTTACATAAAATGAATTTACAACTGTATTAAAAGTTTATTTCAATGATTGTTATTAAAAAGATATTAATGGAACCTCAGTAATATTCACTAAGTAGCCATTATGTATTAATAGAATATAACATTAACTGATATACCTTTTACCAAACTTTAATGATTTAGGAAAAGGAAATCTCAAAATCTCATTAAAAATACATTGTGGTGCAAAAATCAATAATTTACTAAATTTAGTTGTAATAAAAATAAAAGAAAACAATTTTATTTACTATGATATTAAAACAAGCCAATAATATAAAATGTAAACAACTAAAATCTTTAACACAATACAAAACATTTTTTAGAATATATTTATGATAAGTACTTACGGCTCTGGACTGTATTGAGCACCTCCAAAGAAGCCGTGCCTGTCTGGTTGTGTCGTCACCGAGGAACATATCGATGTTGTATCACCTAAGTCACTCCTATCACCAACTCCACTTTTCACACTCTTTTGCAGCGACATTATAACGAAAATTCACACTTATTTTACCTACGGCTTATTACCATCACTCGCACTGAGCAACCACCTGAACCATCCACCGAGTGGGCGTACAAATTAATTACAAAACATGTAACTGGCCCGCACGCTCACGCCCGTCTACAATCACACAACTTCACAAAACAACTGGCGTCGAGAAGAGGCAAAGGCCATAGAACACATACTGTGATGACTGCTGCATATTCGAGGATAGTTATTATAATAACAATAGGTGCACAGAAGAAATTCAAACTAATATTTTTCTTATCAGAGCTCAACGTGTGGGTGGGCTAATAATGAATACAAGTACAATGCAATGCACGTCATTTTTTTTAATATTGTCTAAGACTAGTGTTGTAGTTTGTCAAAGTTTCGCGATTAGATGACAATTGCTAATTTGTAAAAAAAATCGCAATGGATTATTAATTAATAGAGATAAATAAAAAGAAAACAAAATATATGTAGGACATAGTTTGAACATACATAAAATATAAAATCATTTGTCTCACTGTTGCTGCGTTTTACAAATTACAAATTCACGAAAAATAACAAGAAAAATGTTTACCATTTATACCAATTTGTGTAAATCAATGTAAATTTAATCAAAGTTGATCATCCCGCACTGAAGATGAACGGTTAATTTATCCAAATCATTCAGAATATAGTTTCTGTGTCATAGAGTACTTTATACTGACAGCTCACAGCGTACCAGGCGAATTTAGGTACACTGTACTCTCAACTCTGTGGTTTAGGTCTTCCGAAAGTTCCGAGAATATATACGTTATAATTAGAGATGGGCGTTTTCGTTAAATTTTGTCATCGATGCGCATCGTTAATTAGTAAACCGCATCCTATGCCGGCATCGTTTTTTCTGGCATCGATTAAATTATGCGATTTCCAATTTGGTAAACATTAGTTGCCGGCTATAAATATTAGATTAGTAGTTGGTAACGGTGCCACAATGAAATTATTTAATAATTAATGTATAGTATTATTTAGATATGAAATTCAACTTTACGACTTCTATAACATTATTTTTCAAAATAAACCGTATACAATACTGGGGTGAATTTTCCTAAGTAACTTACATTAAAATATATTAATAAAAAAAAGGAGAGAGCGAGCTGTACATCGATGCTTCGACTTATCATCGCTCCATCGTTTTCTCGCTCGCTCGTATTCGGTGAAGCATCGGATATTGCGAGCATCCGTTTTTCAATATATCGGCATCGGATACCGGCAACGTGTACTGGCATCGTTGCTTAAAAACGTTTTTACAAAAACGACCATCTCTAATTATAATCTATGGTTCCTAAGGCGAGAGCCACATGAGCCAGCCCTGAGCTTGAGTAAAAATAAGTCAAGGGAAGTATTTTATTTTAGGTTAATAAACAAATAAATCATGAATTATTTACGAAGACCGTTTACAGCTCAAATAGTGTCCCGACATAATTCCACTGTTTCCACCGCATTTGTGAACAGAAACCCACGTAATTTAGAGCGAATACGGATAGCACGTAAACCTGATGGATATCATCTTGACAAACCTGGACGGAAATTCTGGCACAAGTTCGTGTTTAATGTTTATTACTAGAAATAATAGTAAATTTAATATTTCAATTTATGTATATTAACCTTTTACAATAACTATTAAGTGATTCGTAGTTTCATACGTATCGCATAGGTAACTCGTAAACATGTAACTGGAACGTAAATAAACGAAAAAGGTACTACAACCCAGAAAGGTCTTAAAATATATTATGTATATAGAATAGAATTAACTGCTTACAAAAAAATATGTTTCTAGGATTTGGACTGTCGGCTTAATATTAAAATGTATCTATAATAACATAAAAAAAATGTAAAGTAACACTACTGTCTGATTTTAACCCTTTCATGGCTAAATCCATTTTATTAAAATTTTACTTGGAGCTACTTTGATTCTTGAGGAAGGAACTCTACTGTGTATTCTTTATTGTGATAACCAATATAGAGGCGAGCAAAATCTACTTAATATTAAAATATATTTCCTGGTGATTTATACATATCATATCATACATAACATCAGCAGCTTTTAATGGTCTTCTTCTGGATAGGTATCTCCTCAGAAATGAAGTTGTTCAAAGATTAAGTATAATAAATTACTCTTTTTTGTTTTTAACATTAGAATTATAAATTTGATATTTGTCATTGCAGATTATCACTGATTTCAAGTAATCGCACAGTCACTGCCCAAGTGATTCATTACATTAACGGACCAGTTATTGAAGCAAAAACTTCAGAATGGGCTCTTCGCAAACAATTATATAGCATCAAAGACACCTCTGCATACATTAATTTAGGAAGGGTTTTTGCTCAGAGGTGTTTAGAAAGTGGTATTACAGAGATATATTGTGATATAAAACCAGTGGAAGGTGGCAAGGTTGACAGATTCCTTAAAGAAGTTGTTAACGGTGGTATTAAACTCGAAGAACCAGAGACATATAAGAAACCTTCTCCTTGGGATAGACATAGACCTGAAAAGCCATGGGAAGTTGCTGAAGAATAAATTTTGGAATAGAGTTAAGTAGGTAATGTAATTAAAAAAAACACTCTGAAACTATAAACTTGTGTTTTATTAATTAGATTGATATATTATAATTTTAGTCAATTTCTTTGTTTGATTTCATTTATACATAAATGCAATAAAAGCCATTGATAAAACCTTATACAATACTAAATTAATAATTATAAAGTTGAAGAGCTTGTTGGTTGGTTGACCTCATCAATCTTGGAAACTAGTGAGCAAATGTGAAGAATAAAAAAAATCTGAAACAGCATTACAATGTCGACGGTATTGGACTATAAGAAATGCTTGATTTGAGAGATATTATGGAGTGATAATTTAATGGATTCACTCCAAGAACTAATATACTGATAGTGAAAGCATTTGCTGCTTTTTCTATGCATGCAGTAATATTATGGAAAATAAAGAAACAATTATTAGATAAGGGACATCTGCAACTCAAAGATAGTATATATAGTAGCCCTTTAACTCTCCCTCTCCTCAAAATAGAGAGATTTTAATTTCAGCGGGCTAATTCTAATGCGCGGTCTATCTACACATATTACTTCTCTCAGTCTCTCTCAGCGGATTTTTTTATTTTTGCTTTTTGCACCATACCCTCCGTTGTCAGGGGAACACGAAGGGCGTGTTTGGGACTCCCGACAAATCAGTCTACCCACTAAACTTACGGCGGCTTAACAGGCAGTCGGAAGGAGCTTCAGGAACGCATTAGCGGCTTCTGGAGTCCCCCTGCCGTACCTCACGAAAGAGGTGCATTCGAGGGTATCCAGAGTATTAGGTCGCTGTCGCGCGTCTTACCCAGTAAGAGTTGGAACACTAACCCGCCTTGAACATTACCCCCCGGCCGCACCAGGGTGTCGCCGGTCTTGGGTCGTTTGCAGTGCCTACATCTCCCCTGGATGTGGCCACAACGACCCTTAAGCGACGATTGGGGAGCTAGCAACCTCTTCGGCGTCCCCTTCGTCGCCTCCCTCAAGTGGGACCGGCTCTTTCCCGATCCCGCTCTGCGGCCTACTTCTGAAGCATACACAGTCGTCACAGAAAGAGACCGCGGCCTCCTATCCTTCACTACTCGCCATCTCAATGGTAGTGGTGACAAAGGTTTTGTTCGATCTGTCCCACCAGGACTGGACGCTCGAACTCACACGCAGGGCAGTCCTCTAGCGTGTGCTGGGCGGAATCCTGGTCGGACTCGGCAGAATGGCTCCAACAGCGCGTTGGCTGGCACAGCCTTATATTTAAAGCCGTGCCTGCCAAGCCCGTAAGGCTTGCGTACGTGCATTCCGCCGAAGCATTTCGGTTTGATGATCTGGCGCTGTCTCTTCTCGATAGAAAGAATTTGTTCGTAACCATTGTGTCCATGTCGATTAGAATGTCAAAGGGTGAAAATTGCGCCAGGATCGTCGCCGCCGCATACGATTTGTGATTGTACGGTAGCCTCGTACGATCCCGTATAGCCATCTACCGCTGCAAACTCCCGAGTTGAGCCTTACAGCGGGAGGACAGGACCAGATGGGTGCCCCATAGAGGACCATAGATCGCACGACGCCCATCTAAAGACAGCAAACTTCTTCCCGTGGTCCCCCGAGGTTGTGCAGTAGACGATGCAGCACCCTTGCTACCCCTTGCACTCGGGGGACTAGTCGCCCAAAATGCTCGTCGAAACTCCACCGACTGTCCAGGATGAGACTTGGGTACTTCATGTACTGACCCACCTGTACTTGATTGTCATCCACCCAGATGCATGAGTTGGGTGCGTGGGTAGGCCGTGGAACCACATCGCCTCATCTTTCTGAGGCGCTACTCTCAGGCCCAGCTCACGAATCTTATCCACGACACAAGCCACGCCGTGCTCGGCGAGCAGAACCACCAACTCGAAGCGTGACCCTCTAGCCAGTATTAAGGTATCGCCTGTTTAGAAGACGATACTTAAGCCAGAGGGTAGACTAGTGCGAAGGACCGCATCGTATGCGAGGTTCCATAGCAATGGGCCCAATACCGAGCCCCGAGCAACTCCACAACACAACTCCCTTCGATGTTCCACCCCGTTCCGATAGACAAATTTCAACGTTCTGTCACGCAGATACGCCTCTATCACGGTACGCAGGTAAAGCGGCACCGCGTGACATGCAAGGGCCGCCTTAATTGTCCACTAGCAGAGGGTGTCGAAAGCGTTAACGATATCGAGCCTGACTTCCAACGACACCAAATAAAATGTGCTGCACCAAAATAAAATTCTTTCATGCCAGATACAATTTAATGAAACAAATAAAATTACTCTTAAAACTCAGTTTTAGAACGTAGAATCTTCTTTCATAAATCTAAAAATTGACAATCAACTTTGAATTTTTTATTTTAACGAAAATTTATATCTTTAGGTTTTATTAAAAAAAAGGTTATAATTTTTCAGTTTTGACCATCTAATTTATTCTCCAAAATTTGATCTAATTAAGACATGAGAATTAAAAAGAATGTCTGTTGGCGTTCTCGGAAAAATGGCGGAAAGAATGATGGCGTCTATTTCTTTTGACAGCGTATTAACAAATATATAGTTTTCTCTTTTTGGCTCACACATTTTCTCATATAGATCTGGGCACGCGTAGTGATCAATATGTCCACGTGATCTGTCGTCAGTAGAGACTGGCGTAATTGCAAATGCAAAATGTACAGGCTAGAAAAGTTCGAGTTACAATGAAATCATAAATATTTTGTTAATTAAGTTGTAGTGTTGTAGTTTTAAAATGCCTGCGTCTATTGGTGTTAATTTACGCGTAACTGGCCACTGCAGCCAAGGCGGGAGAAAGTATATGGAAGATTTGTTTTCCGTTGCTTATCAACAAACTGAAGACGAAAGGGATTTGGAATATGCTTTTTTCGGGATATATGATGGCCATGGAGGTAGTGAAGCTGCTGCATTTGCGAAGGAACATTTGATGGACTCTATAGTGAAACAGAGGCAGTTCTGGTCAGACAACGATGAGGACGTGCTAAAAGCAATCAGAAATGGTTACATGTTGACCCACTTGAACATGTGGAAAGAGTTAGGTAAACATCGAGTGTTACGGTTTATTACAATCTTAATCATAAGGTTTAACTACTTTATTGTTACAAAGTCCACAAACGAGAAAAGTTCTAAGTGACTGTACAAAATGTTCTGCTTGACCTTGCTGAACTTATTCACATTTTTTCTTGAGTGGTTTGACATTGAGTTTATAGGAGTTTTTCAAATGGTCATTGTCATTAAAGACTATCTTGTTGCTTTGTTAGATAATAGCTAGTACAACAATTTAGTACTGGGCCTTTTGGGGAAGCCCACTCACTTAGTCAAGTGAAAGCAGTCTTACCAGTTTCGGTTTTATAATCACTCTGTTTGGGTAGTCAAGTAAAAATGTTAAGAATATATTGCACCTAAAATAACTTAAACTTGTTACAATTCAATTGATAAAAAAACTGAGAAAGTATAAAAATCTGGATAGATTTTATTTTAATATACAATATATGCGATTGTTTCCTTTTATCAAGTATTATAATAAAACTTATAAATATACTAATTATTATAAAATTTATATAATATAGAGAAATAAAAAAATGAAAATAGTGTAACTTTTGTTTCGGTCTTGTTAGTAAACAAAGGTTCACACATCAAACAAAGGTTTTCGTTGTTATAGTATATGCAGATGTTTCTGTGAAGTCATATAGTATTATTATAGTAATCAGTGTGGAAAGTGCTAGATATCACTCTAAACTATAAATGCTTTAAAAGATTTATTTTTTTAATACATTGGGGCATATTCACCACTTGTTCTCTCGTATATACTCACTGGTGTTCGTTATTTGCTTTCATTTATGATATTATCGCTGAATCAAGGCTAGTAACATCATGCTCTAGAGAAGTATTTAAATAAATAATAAATATATATTTATGACATCTAACACACAACGCCATCTAGACCCAATCTAAGCAGTTTTATTATTGGTACTAGACAACTGATATAAAAACATGATATACTTTCTTTTTTGTAAATGCATACATATTATACATAGAATACATTAAACATATTTTGCTCAAAACCATGAAGAAAATTGGAATTAAAATTAGTTGAATCTAATAGTAGAGTTGTTGATAAAAGGCTTTTATTCCTGAAATTCTGATGCAGAGAATTGGTAAAATAAATCTTAATACCTCAATAAAAATGAACTGTCACATGTGTTGTTAAGCGCAAAACTTGAGAACCCAGTTTTGTCACCTGCAGTACAACAAAACTGCGGTTAATGCCATGGCGCAAAGTAAATAAAAATATTCTATGCTAAAAATATCCAATTTCCATCTCCTGGTTCTAAGCTACCTCCTCACTAATTTTTAAGCCAAATCGGTTCAGCTGTTCTCAAGTTAATGATAGTGTAACTAAAACTTTCTTTTATATATATGCGTAGTGTGTTCAAAAAGTATCGCGAATTTTGAGTATTTTTAAAAATTATTTATTTATTCGTGAATATCTATTGAAGAAATTGAGCAATTTTAGTACGAATTTTGCGGCGACCCCTCTCATGCCCAAATTATCGATTAAAATCGAATGGCACGATCCAATCGATATGCCTAGGTCCTCGGCAATTTCTCTAACGGTGATTCGACGATTGGCCAATGCCATTTTCTTCACTTCATCAATTTTGACGTCTGTTGTTGAAGTGCTCAGGCATCCAGCAAACATTTTGTACCACCGATAAACGTTGCTTTTGTCCAAAGTAGCTTCTCCGTATGCCACAGTCAACATTCGGAATGCATCCGCGCACTTAATTTAGTTTTCCACCCAAAATTTGATACAAATTCTTTGTTACATTTTTTTTAATAGGTAAAAATCGAAGACGAACAAAAGACGCGCAAGCAAAGCAGATGTCAACAATTAACTGAACATTCAAAATGGTCGAACTTGTCAGCATAAGTGAGAGACATATGTACCAACATAACGCCACAAAAAAATCGAAATTCGAGTATACGTAACCCGCGAAATTTCTAAATTCGCGATACTTTTTGAACACACCTCGTATAGATTTTCATTATGACCCAAGAAACTTCTTATAGAAAAAAAACATGAAAGCGTTTATTATTTACCTATTTTTAATTTAAAAGAACAAGTCAGTCAGGGCAGCTAGTAGTAGCAGTAGTCAAATAAATACATTATTTTTCTTTACAATGAGACAGGAGACGAGAATAAAATATATTTATTAAAATATTAATAATATCAAATATTTAAATAGAAATTAGGCAGTTATTGTTTTGAACATATTTTGCTCTAAAAATTAAGTTGGTTTTGTTTAAAATTATGAAACAAAGTAAATTGATACACTCAGACTGTTTAGTACATCATAAGTGTTGTTTATTACAGAGAAATGGCCAAAAACTGTGACAGGGTTACCAAGCACGGCGGGTACAACTGCAAGCATAGCTTTCATACGCCGTGGAAAAATATATATTGGACATGTTGGTGATTCAGCTATTGTCCTCGGTTACCAAAAAGATGGTAAGATGCGTGCTGATGTAAAACTGTAAATATAGTATTCTTCTTACACACTGTAAAAATTATTTAAAACAGCAGAAGGCCTTTTCTTGAATAAAAAAGTTTTACCAAAATTAAGTTTCTACCAACTCTTAATGTCTCCGCTGTTATGAATATATTTTATAGTGAAGTATTAAACATCCAACATTGACCTTAATTGTGATTATAATTATATAATATTTTCATAGAAAATTTAATTGAAAATCCACTAGTCTTAGTAAAAGTTTACTATGAAAATACCTTTTATTATTGAAATTGATTTTTGACCCAACTACTGTTACAAGAATTGACATTCAGTGAAAAGGTTTTATAAAAAAAAATACTGATATTTTAGACATATGAGTACTAAACTAAATGTTAAAGATAAAATAATTGAATCCACAAGATTTTACTCTTTCACTTCATCTTGTGTTTTAAAAACTGTCTCTCTATTTTTTCGATTTATTACTGCTGGTCACACAATTGTTGTGTTCCCAATGAGTGTGCTGTAACACTCTTCCTTGTGTTTTTTTGTATTATCACAACATTTGCATTTAATATGCACTGTATTTCATAACATTCTCAAATGCAGAAAATGCTTATGTTTGTAAAGTCCCCTGCGACATAAGAATATTCCTAGTATGATTCCTAGATTTGTCTTTAAAAAAAATGTTTTAAAAGAAATGCTAAGAAGTATGATTACTTGTATGAATATTAATTACATATGAGTCTTTTGAGATGTTAATGTAAGTCTCTTATAGCTCTGTCCTATTCTGATGGAGATATTTAAATCATCCGTAGTCAATTTAATGTACATAGTTGAAGTTATTTATGCTTGAAAATTGCCTTTTATAGTAATAACGCTTTCTTATAGGAATCAGAAAGTTAAACTCTAGTCTTTAGAAATTGATAAAATGTTAAAACCATACTGATTCATATTTTGCAAATATGTTGAAGTACATTGAGCTTGAATTAGTATTAAACAAAACCATAAACAAGACAAACAAATTACACAGAACAATATCATTTGTAATGGAAAGAAACTTAAAACAAACCCTTCACCAATTAATTTGACCAATGTGAAATAACAAAGACGAACCAAAACCTTCTTTCCAAAGAGAGGCTCATGTCTAACAGAGGACTGTTTAAAGCTGTTGATGATGAACAAATACACTTATAAATTTAATTTCATTACAGGCTGTGAGGAGTGGGCTGCTAAACCATTGACATCGGATCACAAACCAGAATCCACAAATGAAATAGAACGCATCCAAAGATGTGGAGGAAAAGTTGTCTCTAAAGCGGGTGTGCCCCGTGTCGTATGGAATAGACCACGACTGGGACACAAGGGACCAATAAAGAAGAATACACCAATGGATGAGATACCATTTTTAGCAGTAGCGAGATCGCTAGGTGATTTGTGGAGTTATAATCCCCAAAATGACGAATTTATAGTCAGTCCTGATCCCGATGTAGGGGTGTTGACTATAGATCCATCTAAATTTCGGTAAGTGTAGTAGTAGTAGTAACCCAGGAGATCGATTATTCGTTTTGTTCGTTCCTTTTCGATTTTTCAATTTTGTTTTACTATTCTAGGTGTCTGATTTTTGGAACCGACGGACTTTGGAATATGATATCGTCAGAGGGGGCGGTCAGTCTAGTACAAGCGACGGAGCGGCACAACGAGGCCGCTCTGGTCGGCGGTAACGGTAGTCAGCCGAGAGATTGGCTGAACCCTTCGAAGAGCCTCGTAGATCACGCTCTAGAGAGGTAGGTCGGTGGAAAGTCGAAACTGACGTTAACGAAAACCAAAATTAGTCGACTCCGCTACTTTAACGTTAAAAATTTTTCAGGTGGTCGAACACAAGAATGCGAGCCGACAATACGTCGGTCGTGACCCTGATGCTAGACCCGCCCGGGCCGCCGCGCGCCACGGTGCTTCGTTCGCGCAACAGCGCTGTGCGCGTGCCCGCCGCCCCGCCCGCGCCCGCGCCGCC
>PKRV01000450.1:588334-672431 GCA_003709505.1 Hyphantria cunea | reverse complement strand
CACCGCCGCCGCCGCCTCCCCCGCCGCGTACCGACCGTGCCACGATCGGATCGGAGCCTCGCCCTGCGACTCGACGCGTCACCCCGGCTCCGACCGAATCGACCCCCGTCGAGGAGGACCCGAAGCGGAGCGGGCCGCGGGCCACCCGCTCTCAGGTCGCGGCGGGGGTCACCCCGCTCGCTCAGAAGATCACGCGCAGTATAGGAATGTACGCGCGCGAGTTGCGCGGCGCCGCCGCGGCCGCAGCCGCCGCGGCCGGAGCGCGGGCGGGAAACTCGGCGCGCGCCCCGGGCCCGGCGCGGCGGGCCCCGGCGGCGCGCCGGCCGCCCGCGGACCGCTCGAAGGAGAACCTCGGCGCCGCGAGGGGCCGCGCCCGCGCCCGCGCCGCGCCCGCCGCCTCGCCCTCGCCCCCGCCGGCCCGGCCCCGCACGCGCCGCGCGGATAGCGCCCGCGACGAGCCCGAGGTGCACTCCACGACGGGCGAGACTACCGCGCCGCCGCCGCCCGACTCGTGCGCCGGCGCGCCCGCCCCCGCGCGGCCGCGCGCCCTTCGCTCGCGCAACGACGCAGGGGAGCCGGTGCGGTCGGTGCGCGAGACGGGCGCCTGCAAACGGACGCGCTGCGGCGACGACGGGGCCGGCGGCGGCGCCAGCAAGGCGGCGCGCTTGGCGCCGGAGCGTTGCGCGCGCGCGCTTGGCAAGCGCGCGACGGGCCCGTGGGCGCCGGCGCTGGCGCTGCGCAACCGCTTGAGAAGGCGGCTGGGCAAGTAGCGCGGGTGGGCTGCGCCACTCCGCCGGCCGCGGTTCGTGTGTCGCGGCTCGCCGTCGAGGTGGGATCCCAAGATACTGCGTTGTATACGGTTGAGTATTTATGTTGTCGTTATTGATGACTACCGGTGCGGCCGGTCGGTGGACACTTTTCCGTTTAGTTCTGTGAAGTCTCGTTCCGTGGAGCGCTCGAGCGGTGGCGACGAACGTTCGAAGCGTCTCGCGGCCGCCTTCGACGTTAACGTATAGTACAAAGAATATTCTATATTTAACGTGTAAGTTTACCACGTGGACCAGGAGGTTTTATTAGTCCTAGTAGATATTTATTTTCTCTATATTTATAGTCGCTATCGTAATGCATTTAACCCTAGGAAAATTATGAATCTGAATTTGATTGTCGAAGTCGAGTCAGAGGCTACGTAGTAACTTCCGTATAGATTCTGCCTTATAAAAGAAGTACGATATGTATTGTGATTTTATACACATAGGACACGTTTAAAAATAGATTTTTACGAATGACGCCTTGTCCATCCACGGCTCCGTCGATGTAAAATTGGGAGCTGCAATATCATAATGTTTTGTCTGTTTATGTTCTGTCTAGACATGCGACACTTTGATTTGAAGCATCAATCGTATGTTGAGATAAACCATATTTCACATTTTAGAGACATGTTTTAATATCTTGTTAATATACTGTTAATTATTCCGTACGATACGTTATCTATATTGAAATAGATACATTCTTTATTATTATACATTTACCGTTAATAAAACTACCGAGAGTGCTTTGTCTAAAAATTATTACTGTTAAGAGTGGTAGTACCATATTGATAATGTACAGTTACATTTTATGTATAGTTAACACCAAAATATATGTTTAAATTGTGCTAATATGTATTTTACTCAAAAATTATAGAAGAGGTTATTCTTTTTGGAAAAGAATTGTGTTTTGTACTTCCTAATTAAGCTTTATTGGTTGTAGGACTACATAGAACGTTGTTTAACATTGCCGGCATAATTGATTAGTTACTGGCTCTAGAGAGCTGAAGTATATCGGTATACATTGTTAACATATCTTTAGTATAAAATAGTTTACAAGACAAGAATGAAACTCAGTATGTTATTTTTCAGTTATTATTAAGTTCTTGGTGCATGTACCGTTAGTTTACCTTCTTTAATAGATCTCTCATAGTTATCCATGTTTATAAATAATGACTTATGCTATCCACCTCCACTTTAAATTTAACTATTGAAATAATGTGATTATGAGACCATTGATTTATTATATAACCAAAAAGGTTTGCGTGAACGCAATATTGTTGACAGCTGTCAAAGAAGATGCATATTTTTTTTAACAGAAACAAGACGATTTGAATAGATGTACCTAAGAATGGACTGAAGAAGTAATATTAAGTTAAAAGAGTCCAAGTTATGTACATATTAATAGTATAAATATGAAAAAGTATGTAATAATAATGTGCCTCATTTGTTACCGACAACAAATACATAGGTAAAAGTGTTCTTTGATATATTGAGATATGTATTTTTATTGAAAATAAAATTTATGCATTGTAATTTAGCTGTAAAAGAGAATTTAATATAATTTGTTAAGCTAATTGTGTAAAGATTTAAAATATTGACAGTCTGTCGCTTATATTGTGAAATCAAGAAACTGTATAGTTTAGTTAATGTTTGTTCGAATATCTGTAAGGGACAGAATGTCAAGATAACGAAAGAATTGGTATTTTAACTAGGAGGGTAACATTGCCTTGAGTTGAGGAGTGGCTCGTAACTAGAGGTTGGTAAAGTTGGTAACGTTATAGATTGAGATGCTAAAAACAAATTTTATTACTATACATAAAAAGTAAAAGGATTATTGTAGATTTTATTTTTTGATTTAAATAAAGTTTGTATGAAATAAATAAATGTTTTTTTCTTTAAAAACAGCTATATTTGATTTCATCGAGTTAAACCAATTGCCTAAAGAAAGGTAAGAGAAGAATTAATATCGTAAAACATTCTATCCAAATTTCGATTAAATAAATGCAAATATTTAATTTGAACACTTGAAACGCAATAGAAAGATGGCTTTTTTTCTAATTAGTTACCACAATCAAAGCTTTATACTGTGGAATAAAATATTGACCTATATAATCAGAAACAATTGTTCTCCGTGGAAATCGTCCGGACGTCCAAATTTTTGAAACAAACGGGCACGAAAAAATATGTATGTTAAAAATAGCTGAGACATATATGGATGTGCGCAAAAAAAAATTTTAGATACATTTTCAGATATATGTTATCAAACATTTTCATATAGATGCCCATATATATTTCAAATATATCGAAATATAAAGGTTACATATATTTCTGTATGTATGTTAACATATATACGTAGATATATATATATGTTGACATATATTTGAATATATATACAGACATATCTCAATATATATGTACACATATAATTTTACACAAAAAAATGCTTAAATATATACCACATATATGATTATATATTTTCACATCTATATTGACATATATTTTTCACATACATATTTTTCCGTGCGGGAAATTTAAATGTTCTGCTTTTCGGGGATAACTGTCTGGACCCGAAAGTGTAGGTACTGAAAACGCTTTATCATCAACAAAAATATTGTGAACGATATTTTTTTTGTCACTCCTATATACGTTTTTTTACTATAGGTAAAGAATCCAGCTTTTTCTCACTAAAATGTCCCAAAACACGATTTGTCAAAAAAATCTGGCAACGCACAATCGAACCCACGAGTGTGTAAACGTTAAGAGCATATATGGCAGTTAAAATTTACAACAAATTACCAATTCACATGAAAAGTGAAACCAAACTCACATTATTTATTGAAAAACGAAAGGAATTTTTATTGAAAAATATTTTTACTCGGTAGAAGAATACATAGAAACAAAACACAAATAATATCTTTAAAAAGAAAGTGCTTACCACAAATAAAACACATACAAGTCCTACACGTGAACAATAAATCAACAATTATAGCTAATACAAAAATGATATATGCATAATAGTTAGTTTCAGGCATAATTTAATGCAACTGTTCGATTTGGAATGTCATTACTGATCTTTTTATTTTTTCATGATTTTAAAATTGTTTAACACTTTATTTACTATTTTAGTTATAGTTATTACTTCGTTCTCTTGATAAAATTCAAACATTTCATAATTTAATACTTAAGTAAAAATTGTGTTACCTGGTCATCTTTTCTCAAATTTGCAATGCCTGGAAAAGGCTACTAAGTTGAGACAAACTATAATATGAGATCACAAAATGTACCCACACTTAGAAATTAAAGATTTGAATTGGAATATTTTGACAACGATCTTTAATACAGTGTGGTTTTAGTCGGTTCGATTCCGAAACACCGCCCCGCCGCAAACCCCAGTGGGGCGAAGGCCCGAGGGGGTTTCCACACGTAAAAAAAATTAAAACGAATGTCTACACTTCTTGAAAATTTGTTATGTACTTAAGTTGGTTCCTATACAAAATAAACTGTCTAATTTAGTTTTACCGAAATTTGGTTACTATGACGCACTTTTTGGATAATTAATTATTAAGATAATTAATTGGAATACTTGGTATAGACATATCAAGAGAAGTCCAGTTTCGTGGACATTTGGAGAATTAGGCCAAATAGGCCTCGAAGAAGCTTGGCGTGCTCAACAGATGGAGACGGTATTTCACTTTGACCAACCGCCTCCTTCTTTATAAGGCCTAGTGTAGAATACTGTTCTCATCTTTCGGCAGGGGCACCCCAGTACCAGCTCCACCCTCTGGATCGCGTCCAACGGAGAGTACAGTAAATAGTAACGGGTAATTGCCTGGCTGTGTTGTTTGTTTTAAATAGGCTGGACTCTCTAGCGCTGCGTAGAGATGTGGCCGTGCTATGCATCTTCTATCGCTTTTACTATGATGAGTGCTCCGAGGAATTGTTTGAACTGATCCCTGCCGCCTCTTTCCGCCATCGTTATCAGTTCGATGGTCAGTAGTTCACAACTGTGCGCTTTTCTAGAAACTTTATGCCTCACACAACAAAATTGTGGAATGAACTGTCGCCTGCAGTATTCCCGGACCAATACGACCTTCAAATTTGCAAGCGTACTCCTTGTTAAAAGGCCGGCAACGCACTTGTGGGCGTAATATGAGATGCCACTACGCAACCATGGGCGGCGGTAATCGCTTACCACCGGGCGATCCGTCTGCTCGTTTGCTCTTTTGCCTATTAAAAAATCTAGACTTTCAAAATATTGCAATCACAAAGTTAATACAAGTAGCAGAATCTTTTTACAGGAAGGTGAAGATATCGCTACAAATTGTACTGACAATGCCTTATCCAACTGCTACAATTGAAAGGTCATAATCCAGCACATCCAGACGCATAAAAAACTTAGCTAAGATGATATGTGATCAAAGATGGAAGAAATGGGCTTGTGCGCTCAGAGTGGGTTCATAGTAAATTTGTTAAAGCTATGGGCAATTCTTTCACAGAAGGCATTTGAAACAGTTTCGAAGAAGACCCTCTTAAGTTACCTTTAAAATAGCATTTCTATAATTAAAGAATTTATATAAATGTCTATTATAAAAACGGGTTTGCCCTGCCCCGGCCCAGGGCCTGGGCCATGTATAATTCCTAAGGCAATTGTAATGATAATGTAGATAAGTATATATAAACCAAAGAATGAATTATTTTTGGAACATCTTTGTTTTGTTAGTAGTTATATAGTATAGTAGAAACATTGAAGTAGTAAGCAACTACAATAAAATTAGTCTCTTTATGTCTTGTTCTTTGTGCAGTACAATACATAACGATAAAGCAGTTATTTGGGTCAACGGTTTCGACCCCTCCGTAGAAATTCATGCTCTGTAAGTTTTTTAATATCCTGCACAGAACTAAAAATATATCTTACTATACAGACAATATAACGTTTTACATATAAGGCTTAATCACAGAGTTAGGTTCATTTTGGAAAGAATATGTTCTATGTTGTTGAAACAGATTATGTCATTATGGTATCCGATAGCCAAATAGTAAAAAACGGACCACTAAGTAAACACGTTAAAAGTAGTAAGCATTTGTTCAGTACTTAATATCATAAACAGTATCTGGAAATCGGCATTTCGTTGAGCGTTCACTGTTATATTTTTATTTAGGATGCTGGTTATTTTATTATATTTCATTTAGCCAGTCGTATAGATTATATCAAAGAATGTTTATTCGTACAGACTTAGCTTCTCTAAGGACTTACAGCTTTCCAAGATCTTTCAATATTATTGTATTCCGTAAATAATAGTCCCTGCGTGGGCTGCGTGTTCAAAATAACTGTTTCACATCCCAGGTAGTTTTTACGCGGCGGCCAATGAATGCGGAAACTATCGGTCCAACAGATGCATCGTCCCCTAGCATGAATGGCTACCAACCCGCCCTATTTTTATTCGAGCTGTTATCTTACCACGCGCACTCGTTCACCCTACTATTTCAAATCGGCTAGGTTATAGTTTGGGCGCGCGCTCTAGCGTCCTGCCGTGCTCCCTACTAGCCGGCCGTCGTCAGTTACGCGATGAACGTAATAAGTGTCGCATCTGTTTGTTTACTCGATTAAAATGTGACTATTTCGGTAGAAATGGTGAAAATAATAATAGAATAATCTCATTTAAATGTGATTTTAATTTTAAATTTGGTGTTTGCTTTGTAGTGAGTAAATTTGCAGTATTTACACCAAAAACGCGGGAATCCGTAACCTATCAGCAGTGCAGTGCGTTTAGCTTATCGATCGTGTTGTTTTTGCTACTGCATTGGTGCATTCAAAATAAATGTAGTTGTTTACTTCTCTCTTTCAGCTTTCTCGTGTTATACTCTGTGAATACGCAGAATCGGTGCTATTATTAGCGGCGGGGTTAATAGTTATCGATCGCAGATGACAATAAACAACTAGAATCAGGGTTGACAAGTTGACAAAATACGCATGTCGCCGGTTTTCGTAATTTTGATCACGTTCTCAACCGGATCCGAATATATAAACACTGTTAATAGTGTAAAAAAAACCTCACATTCCTGATGTGACCTAACAAGCTCTACTAGTTTTTTCGAGATACTCTAGCAATAATTTTGGCAATATAATTTGGCATTGCCGCTAGTAGGTTTTGATGGAATGATTCTTTTGTAAAATGTATTATTATAATGTAGAATTTAGTTACATTATGATAAGTTCAGATTTTATTGTTAAAAAATTGTTTAAAAGCGTATCCCTACTCATGACAAATCTGGAATATTCTCAGAAATGGAAGAGCTTGCAGTCACCCGGATTATGTAGTCACCTCCAAGACAATGCGCTCGACACTAGTTCACGGTCTAAATAACATAGTTGACGTAAATGAAATCCTACACGGGTTTATTATTGCAGACAAAAGATCTGCAACGCAGGGCTTCAGACAGCGCCAATAAAATATAGGTACAATTTTCTGAAAACTATTACTTGTAGGATACGGAGGCATACGCATTCATAATAATCATACACGACAGCGTTTTTACACACTTTGTATAAGTAATAACAAAAAAATTAAATTTAAAAACTTAGAGAGGTATGTTACCGTGTTGGTAAATACATGAAATAGCTTTATTGCTTCGTTTAAAAAAAAATGATACATAACTATCAACATTAGCTCTTATATTCGGAGTCTACGAAATGACCAAGGATACGTTGATATGTTGCCTGCGTTATGTTGTGTAGATTAATTAAGTTACAAAGGTCTTGATCCAATAAGTTAGATCACATAAACTTACAAGTCTAACCACAAAAACGATTCGTGTTCAATTTCAATCAATAATACCTACGTATGTTTATGTTTCCATTTCATATAAATATGTAGGCACTCATAGACAAACGATATTTATAGTTGATTGATTAAAATGAAATAGAAATAACAATCGTACCTATATCAATATTACAAAGAGAATACTTATTACATAATAATATAGTTACGTACACAAATGTTTATATAGCGAAATTGTTATACGGCTAATTTATTACAAGTAGCCATATATCACAATGTCCCTATTAATGTTCATGTTACATTTTAGATAAAGATTTTTAACTATAATTTGTCACCAAAGTAATAGTAATTTAAAACAAAACCATTCTAGTTGTGATTCTAGCCAAATAGAAACGAGAGAGGTGACGGTTGTACCTAGACACAGGACCGAGAAGATATAACCAAACCAAATAATAAATAAATAAATATGTCGGACATCTAACACACAACGCCATCTAGTCCCAAACTAAGCAGAGCTTGTCTTATGGGTACTAGACAACTGATATAAATACATATATACTTTTTTTTGTAAATACATACATTTCATACATAGAAAACACCCAAACTCCGAAACAAACATTTGTTGATCATACAAACATTTGATCCGACCCGGGAATCGAACCCGAGACCTCAACAACAGCAATCGCTTACGCTACCGCTGCGCCACCGAGGCAGTCAAATATTTCCGATGGGGTGCTATTGCAAAATCTTGCACCGGGAACACAAACATCTATTAATGATACTTACGATTCCAATGTAATTTTTCGAAACTTAAGTTCAAAGTAAGTTAACATATATACAGTTATCTCGGCAATATATCTCTTAAAGAACTGTAACGACCTACTAATCAGTCACAACCAGATCATTTTGTGTTTATCAATAAAATCGCTACCGACAGTGTAAGTATAAAATAGAGCAGCTAGCAAACTATAAATTATCTAGACTAGACTGAAATCATAGAATAAATATAAAATAATCATACAACTTTTAAACGAGGATGCTGTGTTATCGCCCGAAACAATAAAAGCATGACTGGCTGACTGACTGACTGACGGATCAACGCACAGGCTAAACCGCTGTAGACACGTGAAATTTGGAGTGTGTATTCTTTCTGCAAAGTAGACATCCGATAAAAAAACGATTTTCTGAAATTCTACGCCTAAGAGGATGAAAAAGGTGTTCGTCAGGATGGCCATGGAATTTGATCCCGATATTTGTATCAATCGAATATACTCCTTGATACAAATATATGTTCTTAATTCGTTATCAACATACCTCTTTTGGTAAAAAATTTAGAGGTAGTCTGAAGTTTTCAGGGCGGCCATAGGAAATCAAGAACTACAAAACACGGAAACTGTGTTGCTCAGGTGGAATGTACTCCTTAAATTATGTACTTTTTCATTTATTCATAGGAAAAGAATAATCAGTCATCTTATTTTTAGTCGAGTGTATTTAATCGAAAACCTTTCAAACATCAGTTGTTTTTTCAATAGTCATTCTTTTATGGCTTTTCCTTTGAATACACAACATTTTCACATTTGTAGTTTTTTTTTAAAATAATACTTATTGCAACAGTACAGCAATAGAGAGAACAAATAATTTCCGTATCTGAAAACCAACAAAGCCGTGGCTGAATTCCCTTCCGCTTTTACAGTTCATTGAGCTAGTACTGTGATATTGTCAATTTCGGAGACAAATAATTACTTGCTACTGCTTCTATCATCAATTATACTGCCCTGGGTTTAGCTGTGCCGGTTATTCTAAAAGCCACGAATGGAAAGATATGTAACTAGTTTTTAAATAAGTTTAAAGTTGACCCAGATTCTTATTAAGGTAATTTTGAGGTTTAAGAATCATTTTCATACCAAAAAGTTTTCTTTTCTGAATTGTTGCATTTTTTTACCAGAGCAAGCAACTCTCTCTCTCTCAGTGCAGCAAAATCTAAATTCTCAATAGTTATGTACAATTTAAATCGCTTTTGCAGCTTACGAAATTATCTAAAACCTTAGTAAAGCAATGTTCGTAATCGTAATTATAAACATCCAATAATGAATGGTGCAATGACCATTCGTATGAAACCTCTTTTTTCGGAAGTAAGTAGGTAAGTTGCGAAAAAAGTTTACGAAAATCAACCTCTGTAAAGTACGTTTTGTTTTTGCTTGATACAAGTCGAGTTTACTCGATTTCTTTCGGAACGCTCATTATACTGCAACCATAATTTTACTGGAAAGTGGAATTTTAGATATTACGGAGAACACTTTCTGTGCCATGCTGATGTGTGGGTTTGTGGGGTGACTATATTGTTTACACTTTGTGTCTGTTTACACCAGCGTCGTAATTCTTTAATAATTAGATTCAATTAGTACCCTGTAACATTTTTCAACTATTCGAACTAAATTTCGAGGACTGATACCTTCGTTCCTAAGATATTTAAACTTTTCATTTTAAAATCTTTTAGACTTTAGTGGGTGACTTATGTGGTAATTACAAATATGTTTGCAGAATATGTAATAGTAACAACAGTTTTCTCGACATTTAATGTTAAAGTTATTTTAAATTTATACTATCGTATACGCACGGCTGAGAGTGAGTATTGCGAAAAACATCATATTAGAGGCGCTTGATACCGTAACAATATTGGTAGACGTCACATAATATAATATTCTTAAATACCAAAAATACAAACTTATAGTTATCATAGTACTTTTTCCATTTTATAGAATTATACAACGTCCTTTATTTTTAACGGCTCGTGGTGACCCTGCAAATAGAAAACATGGTATTGCAGTTTACCAGCGACTGTGTTCAGTGCAGGCAGTGGCAAAGGCATACTATGTTGAACATTTTGCCTCATATCTAAATCCATGTAAAACATTGCCATTCACAAACGTAATATAATTATTAAAAGAAAGTACAAGAAAGAAGCACCATATTTCTCGACACAGTCCGTTTATAAGTGGTCGACATTTCACTTCTAATTTTAAATTAATGAAACTGCAACACCGACTGCATTAAAATATTGAATTCGGTGAATTTGAATCGAATACATTTTATGTTTAATAGTTTCTTTTTCAGGATTTGTTATTTTGATTTGACTTTATCTTGAAGTTATGATATAAACTGACTTTCCAAAGATTTTTCTGTGATAAGAAGTGATGATAGTGTATTGTGTGCGACTATAAAAGTGTACTATCTAGCGGAACTGGAAATCAATAAACATGGGTAAGTAACCTTATAGAAACGAAATATTATTTGGTTGACCTGTCTCCAGGTTCTAGGATTTTTTTCATTTTAGTACACATGAAATATGTAAAGTAAATCTTATAGCAAGTCATCAGAAATTAAAAAAAGTGAAGAAAAGTGAAAGTATAATTATGTAAGAAAAGTAGCGAAGAATTCAACAGTCCGTCATAATAAAAGTAGATTTAGGTATAATTAAATAGTAATAGAATGCTTTATAGTCGTGAAATAATAAACATAACGTAATACCTAAGGAAATAAGATTTTTATTTCTCATTCTTCTTTCAAAAAATGAAGGTTAATAAACATTAAAGGGAATTGCTTCCTATAAGCGATGAAATACCTTCATCTACATACATAGTTATGTACTCACTTAGGATTGTCAACTTTTAATATAAAACCTAATATTTTTAAAATTACGTTAATGTTATGCCGGACTTTAAATAAGCAAGTACGATTAAGACTTTGGTAAGAAAAAACAATTACTAAAACATAGCATCGTCGTGATCATGATTATTTATTTAGCATAGAATCCATACTTAGTATTATAAATTCCGAAATAACTGTGTGTCTGTTTGTTACGCTTTCACAGGTAAACCACTGAACCGATTGGGCTAAATTTCGGTATAGACATAGATTAGACCTTAGAGAAAGACACAGGCTATTTTTTGCTGTGAAAATCGCCAAATTCGTGGTCGGAGCTCCGGATTAAAGCTAGTATAGTATATTTTATATATAAAATAAAAATGACCATAATGTTAAAAAAAGTTTAATTACTTGAACTATATGGGTACATATCTGAGTAGCAGATGTCTGCGTAACAGTAAATACTTAATTATTTGAGCTATATGGGTACATATATCTGACTAGCAGTTGCCTGCGTAAAAGTAGATACTATTTTTTCGTGACTGTGTCAACTTGTCAAAAAAATCTGTTGATAACGATGGCTTTCCTTTTTTCATGTGGAAGATTTTGGGTACCGCTGACAACCCTATCTATTGGTGCCAACTAATGATATATTAATAGCAGTATTATTTATTTGAACTAAATATTTTATCATGTATGTGCAATAGTCCTTATATATTATACTGTTCTTTGATCTCTACATTTTCTCGAATAATTAGATCACATTACATAATAATTATAAAATTTTATCAGACTATTTCGTACCTAACCCGCGATTTATAAACGTCAATACAAAACTGTATTTACTCTAGAAGTTTAATTGGTGAATATTTTCATAACTTAAGCCTCAATATCCTATGTTTTCCGATTCTTGGTTTATTCTAGAACCTTTATGCTCTAACGGTGGTTGGACATTCAGCAGCTGTCCACAGCTGAACGCAGGTCTCGCTAATGATTGCGGTCTTGGGCCGCGTCCGCATCCATCCGCTGCTCTCATACCTTAGCACCACCTTGCTGTATTACAATTCCTCTGAGTTCAGGCAAACCACAAATAGCATTAATTACTCTGGCAATCAGTTCTCTCGAGTTATGACTCTCTGTTTTAGATACAGCAACCAAACCTGTTGTTACTCCAACTTTAGCTATTCTTTTGTTGACAAAGTCAGGATCATCGAGCACATGTCGTTCTGGTATGTGGTGTTTGGCAAACTTGGTTCACTCCATCATTTCAGGCATAACTTCTTGTTTTTCATAAGCATTACATAAATTTACTAGTGTTGTTACAACACCATAGAGACAAGACTGGTCCCCAGTTTTAGCTAGTTCCATGAGAGCAGCGTTTCTGCATGTCGTCTGTCTATCGTACCGCAGGGCGGCCCCCACTACGTTTGCCTAATCGCGGTATCCACTCAAGCTCATTTCGGCTTCACCGAACATCGGTTGCCATTTTCTAATTCTTCAAGCTATGTCGCTAACTTTATTTATTTGATACCCTCACAGCGAATACTTAAAAAAATCTCTGAGTTTTTCTTGTTTTAGTTAGTTGACTAGATATACCGCTCGTTCCACATTTCGGCATCATAGCTCATAGTAGGCAGGACATTACAACACTGATCGGATTGAAATACTTCCAATTAAGATTGCCAGTTTAAACATCCTGAGTACGTATGTTGCAATTTAAACTACTATACGTACTTGTTTCTCAATCACATTGATTTTGTATGTGCTAGTTTTATCTATACTAGGGCAAAAATATCTGTCTGTTAATAATATAGTGTCTGTTGCAAGGCTTAATTAGGTGTACGAAAGTTACTATGCCTGTAAATTTTGTTCGTGTTTGAGTTCGTTGTTTGAGATTAGATCTTTAGAGAGATGTTTTCCGTAGGAGAATTATGTTACAATAATCATCAGCTAACGAATGATCCTGGTGTAAATGCAATTAAATTACAATGTTAGAATTGAACATAAAAGTTTTAAAGACTATAACCCCATTACATGAAAGCTAAAGCTATTTTTTTTATTAATTATAAATTTATTAAATATAACAAATAAACCCTTCCTTTTGGCTTTGCCGTAGTCGGATTAAAAATAGCACATTGATTCTGTTGAATGTTTTCCTATTAAACATGGTAGACCGTGGGAGAGCCACACACACACCCACACACACGAATGGGCCTGCTCGACCGAAGTGATACCACGGCCTCACAGAAGACCGGTGTGAAACAGCGATTGTGCTGTGTATCACCGAGTGAGTGAGGATACCGGAGGCACATAACCCAACTGGCCTTTGGTGGGAGGCCACCAGCCCCCAAAGGCCAGCAATGCACTTGAGACGCGTCTGGTGTTGCGGGTGTCTATAGGCGGCGGTAATCGCTTACCAACAGGCGATATGTCTGCTCGTTTGCCCCCAATACCATAAAAAATTTATCTCTAAATCGACTTTATGTAATTATTCGCTATAATAATATTTTGTTTAGTTTAAATAAGGGGATTTAATACATTATGATATTATTTACATATTGTACTATACTATAACAACACGTGACAAATCTTGCCTTGATCATGTCATTTTAAAAAGCAAACATAGAAGCACAGTTTTGGTACTGGAAGTAAGTGTAACTGACCATCGTGCAGTCTTACTGTCCATGACTAGGGATACATATAATAATGTTTCCCCAAAAACTTTGACAGAGATTGATCCTATCGTACTTGAACAATGCATTACCTCCATCGATTATACGTCAATATATCAAACAAATAATGCAAACGATGCTTGTACACTTTTCATAAATTATTTGACATCAGCTATGGACAACAGCACTAGTATTCGTATAGTCCCATCCCGCTTAAGAATACGTAAACCATGGATTACTCCTGGACTATTGAGATGTATGAGGAACAGAGACCTAATGTACAAAAAAATGAAAAAAAACCCTAATAATGAGACATTAAAGATCACATTTAGGAGATATAGGAATTTCTGCAATAATCTGCTTAAAAACATTAAAAGACAATATGAAAAGGACATGTTAACAAAAGCAAACGGTAACCCAAAGCGTCTTTGGAGTGCAATTAAATCAATTACTCAAACCTCCAAAAAAACTCAAACCGCGAATGAATTATTATGTCTGGAGAGTAATCCTGTGAGGTCTATAAATACGATTAATAATTATTTTGTAAACGTAGGCAAAAATCTAGCTGAGAGTCTAGTAATGTCAAATGATGCGTTTGTGGGGCGGGAATACATAAAATCCACTAAAAGCTCATTCGTCTTTCTTGANACACACACACACACACACACACACACAAACACTAATACACACACACACACACATATACACACTCACAAACATAACATTATTATGTCTATTATATATCTATTGATTTTACATTTAGTTTTACATGTTTTTGTATGTTATCAGTGGGGCAACGTAAATTGTGTGTACTTGTATTACTTGTATTGGGCAAATCATGATCAATGTACCTATGAATGATTAACAATACTGTGTCACTGGGAGGTAGCTGGTACCTACATCTCAGGTTCTACCTTTTTAGGTGCCAGCCGCATTTTTAAAAATTGTAGCTCTAAATAGTGCCCACTTTTTGTTACTTATTTTATTCTGTGTAATTTCATTGAATAAATAAATAAATAAATAAATAAATAAATAGTTATAGAACAAACTACTTAATATTTGGACTAATGCAATATACTTATCCGTAAAAGTGTGAAACTCAATGTTACTAGTATTAATATCGTGCGATAATGCTAATTTAACGAGACGTATCCATACAAGAGGCCATTAATAAACTTAGTTGAAATGTTTAACGAATACTATTCAGGAAATCTATCCCCAAGATATTACAACCTTTGAAAAACAAGTATTTTTAAAGACGAACTTAGATTATTAACTGTGAATTGCGTCTGACTGCATCGATATTACGTCATATTTCAGTAGATCAAATTAATTACCATTATTACCTTGGATGGTCCACTGCTAGACACAGAACTTTCCTTAAAAAGGAGATTTTATATATATATAGGAATAGTAGGAACTATTCCACGCTGGCCAGGTGGTCAATTACAAGAAGTTAATCAAATTCAATGCTTAAAAATAATAAAAAAGCAACCCCTTGATGGAAAACAAATACGAAAATTTTACGCCACGCCAATTGGGGAAAAGCACGGTCCCGCGTAAGTTCGCCATAAGATATGAAAACTTTTTTTTTATGGGATTTTTTGTTATGGGATAGGGGCAAACTGGCAGACGTATATCCTGATGATAAGCAATTACCGCCGCCCATAGATACCCGTAATTTGCATTGCCGGCAAGAAGGAATGTGCTCTTTTCTTGAAAGTTTTATTGATTCGGGAATACCGTCAGTTCATTCCGCAGTTTTGCTGTGCAAGGCTGAAAGTTTCTGGAAAAGCGCACAGTTGTGGACTACTAGCCATCTAAATGATGGAGATCAAATTGCTGTCGCGCAGAATGTTGACGGAAGGAAGCGGCAGGGATCAGTTCAAACAATACCTCGGACCACTCCCCATAGTAAATTCAATAGAAGATGCATAGCGAAGCCACATCTCTACGCAGCGTCTGAGAATCCAGCCGAATTGAAATCTCCTGAAAATCGACGATTTGAGTCGCTCTCCGTCGAATGCGGTCCAGAGGGAGGAGCCGGCACTGGGGTAAAATGACTCGTATTTTTTGGCGATTGTAAGCCTTAATTTACTAGAGCTAGAGCTAAAATCAATTAATTTCTGTAAAATATTGAGCCACCGTGGACGAACGACGTGCTCTTATTCTCACAGTAATAAGGTGGCGCTTGGTCGCAATGCCTCACGTGTCTCCTGGTGTTATACGCAAAGTGCAACCTTATAACTGTACCAATAAGGGCAGACTGCCGACATTTTGTACGCTATTGCTTATTGTAGTTCGTCTGCGCAGGTGCTACGTTTGCAAATCTGCTTTTTGGGACACTAAGGTCGGTGAGATGCTCTGTGACTTTTGAGTTGCAGGTGTGGTGTAGAACAACAAGTCATTTATTTATCATCAAGTGTCCCCTCTCTGTTCGCTTGCCACTTCTACTATAAAAAATAACTGACACATTCGCTACTTTCTTTGATAATTGACAATTGAATGCGTACAGTAATAAGTGTTCTGTTATTCATGGGGCTACGCAGAGCCCTCATAACCTACAAAATCATATTTACTGAGTTGGAACATATGACTAGGGTTATTTTAGACCGATTTCATATAATTTTGTTATGTATGATTGTAATAGAGAGAGAGTAGAGTGTAGTAGAGTTTTAATGTTTAATTGCTTTCATTTTGCCTAGTTTAAATTTTAAATTAGTATTAGACTCACCAAAAGTATTTTTACTAATATTTTATTAAGACTTCTTGTGCGTTAAGGTCACATAAACTTTACGAATACGTTCTGAAACCAATTAACCACGTTATTGTGATTTCAGTGGGAAACTGTACCTAATAATGTTATTTGAGTATAAAATGACTTCACATAATAGCTAATGCCCTATGGCCCAAGGACGTCGACTGATTCATGTGGATTGTCAGCAATCACAATTCATGGGCTTGTTGTGCTGAATGTCAAATGAGGTGTTATTACGTTGCGTTGGGACGATAGAGATGCGATATTGACTGGTAGAGATCTTAACACACGGGCTTCATGTGTTCAATTACATTTTTAAAGTAGAAATGTCGGTAGGAAATAAATAAATGTAATATTTTTATTTCTTATGAAAAAAAACGATTTTTTCGAGTTATAGATAAAGATAAACGAAACGAAACTTGTAAGATAAAATAGTTATTGCTTATATATATATCACGCTTTAGCGTTATATGGGAAAGAAAAATTATTTAGTTTAGTTAAGATAAGAAAGACATAAAGATAACAACAAACACATAATTAAAAATATAGAACGTGGTACGGGTAAATGCCGGCGATCTTTTAGTGCCTATAAACTGACATTGGAATAAATGGAATTTTACTTATTCTATCTTAAACTTACTCACAAGCTTTAGAAACTTGCCGTGAATAAGAAAGAACACTGACTATTCTAGTGTTTATGCCGTCTGAATTCTGTACTTAATTTGACACATGCAGGTAGTGGATTTTGGTGTTTTTACGTAATTCACATTGTACAGTACATCTGTGGCGTCTGTTTGTGTCGATCTATGATTTTTATCTGTAGTTTCAAATTTCACGATCATGATTGTCACATAGTGTTATTTGAATAAATGATTTTTGAATTTGAATTTGATTATCAGAATACGCCTGTCGATCGGTATGAAGCGAAACCCACGTGCTGACCCGAATGTAACGCCGACCTACCTACAGACTCACACCTTTCCGACATTCCCTACCGTCACTTTGAACCTTATTGGTATGCAAAAACTAACAATAATTTCTATTGAATCTACATTCACATCTGTTACACAGATAACAAATTCGTCATTTTTTAGCACAATCAGCACAACTTAAGTGGTTTATCAGTTTCTCGATACGATATTTTGACTGTGTAGAGAGCTAAGAATGACTAGACTTAGAAACCATCTTGCTTTCAGAATAATCTTTACATGCTTTACATAATTTAAAATGAAATCGCTTCCGATGTCTGTCCGCTTATGTCTTATAAAGGTACTCAACGGCTTTCAACGCGGTTTTCAAGGTTCAAGAAGAAAGTTTACGTGTATAATACAGGCGTACTTTAGTAGAGGTTTCTTAGAATTTTAAAGACTTCCATGCGAAGCCGGGCAGGGTCCCTAAACTATTACATTTCTAAATCAAATTAAATGACACTAAGACAAATAATCAATATAAAACTTAGTATGGTTAGAAATATATTAAAAACATGTTCTAAGAATGGAGAATTAACGTTAAAAAGACGTGGGCCTAACTCTGGACGTAAATTATCATGATTACGTATCTAAAACTAATAACTCGTTGACACATCATGGTCTCCGTTTTACTCGTCGGTTTTCTTCTTCTTCTTCTGATGATATGGCAATCAGCTGGATCAGCTATTTCTGCCAATGTCAAGTATTACGAGTCTTCAGTTCTAAGTCTTCGAGTCTTCAAGTCTTCGTCGTGATGGAGTTAATGATAAAAATTATAAAAAATGTGGATGACATGAAATGGGGACCGTTTTTCGAAAAAACAAAAAACGATCTCCCTCGTCGGTTTTATCGGATGCGTTTTTTTTCATAGACGGCGTATAAATCACTTCCCTCATGACACAGTTTTCTGTATACCACTAGGTATACACTAAAAAATATTACAATGAAATTCCGTTTTGTTTTTGTCATCGAATACTTTGACGGATACAAACAAATACAACGGACAGATTATAACAGATTATAACAGATTTTCACTAAATGCATGTGAAAGTATGTACGGTACTTACATTAAAGTAGCAATTTTTTAAAATCTGATTATTTGTTCCGGCTAATCTCTGGTACGGCTTGACCTATTTTGAGGGGACCTTCAGTGGTAGATAGCCGAGCTGATGGTATAAGGCGTAACTTAGGCTACATTTTTTAGACTACCCTTGCCCCGCGGGGTTACCCACGGTGGTTTATTATACCGCGGGTAACATCACCTAGCCCAGCTAGTTTTCAATAAATATACATATTCATATAATTTTACCGGATAGATGGGATAGAGTAACGGTGGTATATTGCTTTTTTGCTTTTATGGATTTTTATGGAATAGGGGGCAAACGAGTATATGTGTCGTATATTTAGGCGATTACCGTGGACCATGGACACCCGCATCACCAGAGGCGTTACAATCACAAGTGCGTTGCCAACCTTTTAAAAAGAAGTACACATTTTATAGTCCCGGCATCGCACTGGCGTCGCATTCAATAACGACGTATAAATATAATACAGTGCCTATGTGTGAACAGAAATGTTTGTCGTTTCTGTCGAAAAGAGTACGTAAATACGGAGAGCATGTTTGAACGGTCTGTTTACTTGAATGCAACGCCATTGTGTCAGTGGGCTTGTTACGTTCTTTTTTCACTTTACATTATAGTCAATGGATTTTTTTAAAGCCACCCACGTCTATCTACGAGTACATTAGCATAGTGGTAAACTTTGGTAGACATATCAGTATGTTCTTGGTGGATATGTAACTAAGCGGTCTTGTAAATTCTAAACGAAAAAAAAGCAAAAGGTAAAAAATATAACTTACAAAGAAATTAAAATACAATTCATATTATACATAGAAAACACTGAAACTGCGAAACAAATATTTGCAGATCATATAATCATTTGGTCCGAACCAGGACTCGAACCCGAGACGTCATAGACAGCAGTCCCGTACGCTACCACTGCGCCACGAGACAATCAAATGAATAGAATAAATAGAATAACATTTTATTTTATACCTACTTAAGACAGTCTGTTCTCCAAAGGTTGACTCCTGTTTAAAGTCATTTGAGCTCCATGATGGCAGCACTGATGTGTCCATTACAATATTATGCTTGAATGATGTGAAAACATACCACCCAGATTTTGGCCATCAGTACCTATCATGCGATTATTAATCAATCAATGTGTTATACCTGAATTGTTTTCAGTAAGTCATCGTGATTAATATAACTCGACTGTTTTATCATTGTTGCCACGTACGGGACGTATTGGGATACAAATTATTAAAACCAAAAACTATGAAATCATAAAGAACTAAACCATTTAAAATATAGTAAACATGTCTTTAAAAGGTACGTGGAATATTAATGACCAACGTAATCAGACATACTACACATATGTTCTTAAACAAGTCAGTAATAAGAATAGGATAAGTCACCCTAAATGGAAATTCAACAGTTTCATCCCCATCATTTAGATGGTTCGCAGTCCACAATTGTGCGCTTTCTGGCTCGCACAACAAAACTGTGGAATGCACTGTCGCCTACGGTATTCCTGGACAATACGACCTTCAAACCTTCGAGAAAAAGCGTACTCCTTTTTAAAAGGCTGGTAACGCACTTGTGATTGTAACGGCTCTGGTGTTGCACGTTTACCCCTTATTCCAAAAACAAAATATTGTGGTTTTAAAAGTCGATAAAATTCTAGACAACTTGTTTGTTTTTTTTGTATGAAAACACCCGTACTAGGAATAATACCTATAGACTCGTAGACCACACATTTTTTTTGTTATCTTGCCCATACCGAAGTGTTTAAATGAGAGTACGTCATCACTTATTATCATGAACGTAAGGATATAACGTGGGTGGATATATTATTTTTAAATATATGAATGAATAGCCTATATTTGTTTGAGATCAAGTTTTTAAATTAGGCTGCTGCACCCAATTTGTTTAAATTTATGCCTACTACAATTGTAATTTTAGGAATATTTTTAATACTAGCGTTAGACACTATTCCCAGAAAAAATAAATTCATTTACGCGGGGTAAATGAATATGTTTTTTCGAAAATTGTACTTTTTTTGATTAAAGCTAAATATCGCGTGTAAGTTAAGCAGTAAAAGCGTAAAAAATTAATAACTAAAAAAACGAGAGCAGATTAACATGTTAATGTCATAAAGGAAAATGAGGAAATTTCTAACAGTTAATTACTAGTAATTTATTTTAAAAAAACCAAGTCTTAGGTTGTGAGCTATTCTATACGCAGCAGCCGGGGAGGCTTAGGGGGTAAGTACCTATCTTTTGTTCATCAAAAGCAATTAAAATATCTAAGTAAAAAGTTAATAACATTGTGTTACAAAAACTCTTGCATAAAAACTGTCGCTAATGTCCTCACAATTAATCATTGTGGCAGTAGATTCATTTGCCACTTTTTGTATACTAATTATCCGATCACCAATCCTGCATTAGAATCTAGTTAGCCTTGAACTTGTTTCCGAACGATATTATTGCTGTCACTGCTGTAGGGACACCATTAAAAACTTTGTTGTAGGATTGCTTCATTATACGACTTTGGTGTCATGTCATATTAAGTCTATATTTTATCTATAAAAATAGTATCGGCATACACAATAAAATTTCTTTAACAAAACTAATGTGCTTAACAGTAGTCGTAAATGATGTTTAACATTTGACATTCAATCTTTTCTCTGATAGTCACTTAACTAGTAATAATATGAAGTAGCGCACGATTTCTACTTTCCTGTTACAACCTTTTGTCATGCATGCAGCATGTTTGATGTTTTACAGTAAAAGTGTACCTAGTGGATAGACTTCTATGATTTTATTATTTTATAAAAATATCGTTAAACGGTTTTTATTTTGTTATACGTATTCTTCCTTTTTACGTATTTTCAGTGAGTCCACTGTCCATATGTCAAAGAACTAATGGTAAACGTCACATTTATCTTCCCACACGGTATAGATTACATTTAGCGTCGTTATTATTCTGCTAATGTTATGATTAATTGATTCGTTCAATCATTACAATGTTTATTCACGTCAAGCACTCATAACTGAAACTAGATTCAATTTCTTCACTCTCAAAGTTCAATTTCGATTGTCAGCAGTAAAGTTAGGTGTAACTAAATGCCGTAACTCACGAGCCGTTTTCCTGCACTCTTAAAATTTTTACAATTTAACTTTATCTTTGAATTGTAGTCGTAGTGAGTATGATGACTTGATGACCAACAAATTGCATTCTTGTTACAGTTAAATGTGTGTCCGGTGTAACGGAGCTTTACTGTTTCACTGGCAACACACCAGATTTACTAGTTCTCCTTTCCTAGATGATATGGTTTATATTTTATATTTGAAATCTTGGTTGATATAAGCTGTTGTGATCATTATTAAGTGTAACCGGCTAATAGTTTGACTACGTGCGCTCTCATGCTGACTGAGTTTACATAGAAACGAGTTATTTAAGGAGATACCGCTGCTGCTTTCGAGTTGATGGACAAGGTAACTGTAGTACGACACGAAAGGCAAAAACGTTATAGTATAGGTTAAATAAATAACATTAAAAATGACGCAAAATATGCGGAGGCCCATAATCCAACCCTTCCCCTAATTCCCGTCCCTATCCCCCAAGGCCAGCAATGCACTTGTGTCGCCTCTGGTGTTACGGGTGTCCATGGGCGGCGGTAATCGCTTACCATCAGGCGATACGTCTGCTTGTTTGCCCCTATTTCATACATAATACAAAAATATCTGCAGCAAAGTTGCCAATGGTTTGCTAGTGTACATCAGCACCTAAATAAGAATTTATCAATGACATTGATCGAATTTAAGAATGTTGAACTGGAATATTTTTCGAATCATTTTTCACCTGAGTTTTTGTCTCTGTTAATTGTTATTTAAATTTCATTCCATGCAAATTAAAGAGTATTTTACAGAAATTGGTAGATTTTTCTTAAATTGTAATTTGTAAAATTTAATTATACTTTTTAGACTTGGAGTGATGATTCAGAATTAGTCATGTGTGTCTCACAATTCTTGTATTTAATCAGTTAAGAACCAGTCCAGACGAGGCGTTTTACGCGCGAGTCCACTCGCACTTTTAATTTTTTGTTACGTCCAAATACCGCGTTTTACGCGTGTTTCTACGCTGGTAGGGATCCAGTCAGTTAAACATGGACAACCAAACATGGACTGGGAAACAGCGGCTGTGTTATGGCTTGCATGCCGTCGATGGAAACATCGTTAACGAAGTGAATTTCTTCCCAGTTGCTGCGTTTTACGACTATTGGAATAATTTGATGATTCCATATGGCTATTCTTTTTTTTACTTCGTCAATAAAAAGTTCTGTATCGAAGTTATCACAATTACATTTCAGATCAAATACGCCCACTCGCAACGGAATCGCGGGTAGTATTGGACACAGCAATGGTGATTGGTGCCCGAGTATTTGGAATCGCGCGGCACTCGAGCGTAAAACGCGCGAGTCGTGAGTCCCGCTCAATGCACGCGTTCTACCCGCGTTTCAGGAAACGCGCGTAGGCTTCTGGACCGGATATATGTAGCTCTAGTACTTCGAGTATGCGCGAGTGGACTCGCGCGTAAAACGCTTCATCTGGACAGGGTCTAATTGTAATAAATTTGATGACGGCTGTAAATCATTCAATTTGAGAATTAAATCTCTTAAGACCTTGTTCGAGAATTTAGCGTATAATTGGATTTTGATTCCGTTGTGACAGAGAATGGACTTACATGGTAGAAGCTGTTGACTATTTTTACCCGATTACGGCGGTGAAGCCATAAGGAAGCGTAATATTTTTGGCGGCCCATGTATGTTTGTGGGTTCCACCGTAGCGTTTGCGACTCTTGGATTGTAACATCTACAATCCAAGAGGCGCAAGTGCGTTGCTAGGCCCCCACGGCACAACCTCAAAATTAAAGGGTTTGCAGCTCTGATACCTTCACTCAATCGATGAAAGTCAATGAAAGAATTGCATTGAAAGGTTTTTTCTGAGACCGTGGTATCATTCCGGGAGAGCCGATGCATTTCAGACGTAACATGGTCTCTATTAAGTACCAACGAAATCTTACTCATTTCCCATATAGCTAATTGTAATTTTTATTTGAAAGTGTAATAAGACTAAGTATAATTTATAATAACTTATGAATGATACAAATACAGCTATTTTAACGGTAAAATCACTAGGATTTCAATTGTTGCGAACATTAAAATTGTGATTATCATCACTATTTCAACAATTTTGTTTTAAGTTATTCTTCATACGTGTGACCTCTCATGCAGTTATTGTGGTTACAAAATAAAGTAGTAATTTGTTTTGCAATTTCACGAACTAGCCCCGGGTTATACAGACCACAGAATTTGGACTAGTTAGACAAAATTAATCTATCTATACAAATTAATAGACTTGAAGTGCTTGTTTTTAATTTCAAATGAACAGCTTTTCACTAAGTGTAAAAGTATATACGATACCAAAATCAAAAAAAAATTCTATAATTGTTTTGTCTGTCTGTCAATCTGTTTGTTTTGGCTAATCTCTGGAACGGCAAACCCGATTTTATTGGCACTTTCACTGGAAGATAGCTGATGATATAAGGATTAACTTAGGATACTTTTTACCTAGAAGGGGTCCGGATGGCGTAAGAAAGCGGTTGCCGGATCTCTCACGTCTCAGGCGCAGAGTGGCACACCGTGTGGTTTTAGACGGTTCAATTCCGACACACCGCCCCGCCGCAAACCCCGGTGGAGTGAAGGCCCGGGGGGGTTTCCACACGTTAAAAAAAAGGATGCTCTTTTACACTAGCTTCGCCTAGCGGCGTTACATACAATAACAATCGCAGGTGGGCTCAGCCTAGTATAAAATAAAGACACATCTTAATATCCGCTCAGGCTGCAACTAAGCACGAATGCGAATATTTTTTTTAATTCACCGCCATGGCCTATAAATACACGAAAAACCCACCCACATGTATTCATCAATACAGTATTTACGCAATGCACAGACGGCACCGATTCATCGAGTAAATAATGTAACCGAGTACCGAAGTCTGGATAACAATGTGTGTGTGTGTCGTAATATTCGCCCACTGGTGCACACTATGATATGTTTGGCTTTGACGTGGCCATCAACAAGGTAAACTCGACTCAAAACAGCCCTTTCACATTTTGGGCCTATATTCACCTTAAAACCATAGAGCACAAAGCTATTATTTATTTGTTTCAGTGTTGTAATAATAGATTAAATTATTAATTAGCCACTATTGATCTTATAAATTAATTACAAAAGTATATTAATAGAATTGATTAACTAGCTGAGTCCCTTCGGTGCTACCCGCGGCACTTAAACAACCGCGGGGCTAAGCTAGCTTAAAAAGTAGCCTAAGTTACTCATGTCATCAGCTACCTGCTAGTGAAAGTCCCGTCAAAATCGGTCCAGCCGTTCCAGAGATTAGCCAGAGCAAACAGACAGACATATAGACAAAAATTGAATAAAGTGATTTTTTGGTAAATGTACTGTGTAAACATACATACGCAGTTATTAAACAGGGGTTATTTTAACATAACAAACAGACACTCCAATTTTATTTATTTGTATAGATGTATAGATATACTTAGTCTTGCCATAAATATTATTGCAAAGAAAAACATGTTTTTATTCTAAGTAACATTTATTACTATTACAGTGTTACAGTCCTTTTAATGTTGAGGCTAGCTATCGATAGCAGCAAGTGCTCTTTCTATCTGAAAATTCTTCACTGCCAATCGTATGGATCGCTTTACGGACTCCAAATTATCATGGCATTTAAAGCAAGCCTTACTCTCTAAAACAATCCATAAATCATAATCTAATCCAATGGATAAGATCAGGACTGGATGACGGCCAGTCTTCAGCTCTGCTGAAGTCCGGAACGTTCGTTTCTAACCAAGATTGGGTGGACCGAGCTTTATGACCCGGTGCCGAGTTTTGATGAAAGTACCATTTTTGGTTATTGAATAGGACAGGATTTCTTCGAATTCTTTCCTTTACTGTGCTTTGATCGCCTTTATCGTACGAACACTATGTGGACGGATCTTTTTCTGTCACAAACAAAAGGAACACAAACAAAGGAGGTTTCATTGTATTTATCAATAGCCCGGTACACAAACATATGACTAATACCAAACGTATTTAGGATTTTAAAAATTGTATTTGGCTTCATATGTACTTATGTAATGCAATCACATTGATTCGGTTCTCTTTATCTCCGCACTCCATTTCAATATCACAAAATATTTTACATTATATTAGAAAACACAATGACCAATCGTATAAAAATGACAGATTCCAAATTCAAAAATAATATTTTGTTAATTTTTAACTGTAACAGTATTTATTGCCAGACTAAGTGTATAACAACGTTATGAAATTGTACTATTTTTGCTATATATAAACAAGCTGTTTTTGTCAAAACCGACGGCAAAGTGTGAATCTTACCGCGATCATTTTTGTTTACAGAATGCAGTTCGGAATATAATTTTAGTAATGATGGTTTTACTTACTGAATATAACATTAATTGCTTGTTTAAGAATTAGGAAAAGATGTTTTATCTCTATATATTGAAATAAAGCGCTTAGCACAATATAGGTTTAAATTACTAAAAGAAAAAGAAAGACCTCTATCTTTATCACTAGCCTTCGGTTCTCTCTTCGCGTGTTTTGGTAGAAACTTATATCTAGGTATAAAAAATCCAATAATGTTTTAATGTAGTTGGTACCGAGTCTGTGTTCATTAATATCCTGTTTTTGTAAAACACATTCGCTAAAGAAAAAGTAAAACTGAGCTAAGAAAAACAAATTAGTTTATAACAAACTACATACTATTTGCTCTCGGCTCCGGAATATTTCTGTTACCGCGGTAAAGAGTGGCCTATGTACTTTCTCAAGAATCAGTCATTCATTTAAGTCAAGTTTCAAGTCAATCATTTATTATCTTCATGCCAGATTTCATTGAAATCGGTACTGTGGTTTAACCATGAAAGCGTTACAGACTAATAAACAGAGTTACTTTTGAATTTTAATATTACCTAATATAGATTTTACAAATTGGTTACAGTATTCTAGTGTTAGTCTTTTTGTACGTGCTTTCAAAGAACTCTTTTCCTATTTCTAATATGAAATTAAAATATCACTTCGCTAGTGCGGGACCAGTGCCTGATATCAAAACTGTGCAAACAAATGATTAAAGTGATAACGCAGTTTAGTTGGTGACATATATCCAACTATCCTTATTGTATTCAAGTCTCGAAATGGGTTTAAGGGTAAGCACTAAATGTGATGTAAGTATGGTTGGCAGATGGCCGAGACATCCGGGATTGTGCCGGAACTTTGTGTCTTATCCCGTGTCCAGTAATTAGATATTATTGTCCCGGATTCCCAGAACCTACAAGCTTTGTAACAATATAAACTAACAACGAATGACATGGCTGCCCTAACTATGAGTAAGGGGAAAATGCTTCCCGAATTGCCCACGATTATTGAAAATATAGGTAGTTCGCATGTCTGAAAATTTAGGTAAGGCGCTTCCGAAATAACACGTCCACATATTGTATAAATTTAAAGAAAGTAGTTTGTTTTGTTCTTTCTGATCTAACAAGCAATACCTTTTGCGATAGAATATTTAGCCAACTGAATAGAATATGGACTAGAGAGCGAAACCAAATGTTCTTGAATTTAATCAAGTCCGAACTGCAGACTCCTATCAATTTTGGCGTGCCTTGCTCAGAAATTTCATCAGTTTTGACTAAGGAAAACTAATAAAAATGTCAAAATGTAGTAATAAACACTTTATTTTACAATGGTCACGACGGAGCGACCCGACACCGTTGACCTTTTTTAGAATTGTCCCGGATTTGATAAGTTTCTATCTGGCAATCCTACTTACTTACTTTCATCATGAAAATGATTGCTGCTTTAGACTAAGACTAGAAATAGATATTTACTAAACCACTCTCTAGCTATTCTCTTTGATTTTTTAACCCCCGACGTAAAAAGTGGGGTGTTATAAGTTTGACGTCGATGTCTGTGTGTGTGTGTGATGGACTGATTACGATGTGTTTGTTTTCAATTGAAAGCCAGTTTCCTTGCGGTGGTTCTTAATTATGTTTGTTTAATATCGGTCCAGCAGTGTAAGAGCTCTTTTCCAAAATTATGTATGGCATTGTTGGCGTATGATTATTCAATTTAGAGTGCTTACATAAAGGGTTTTTGAATTTATTTTGAATAATAAGCTATTTCGCGGGCTTCTGCCTAACTAGACCTCACTTTGAATCACTTCTATACTAAGATAAACGGCTATGACTAAAACTTAGAGTCAAATCTATACCCAACCTACATAAAAATAAATAAAATTAAAGCATGTATTTGTAATTTTATATTAACAGCTATGACATAACATTATCTTTAAGAAACTTAAGCGAATTATGTTAGCCCTATCGTGGCTTATTCTACGTTATTAACTAACTTGAAGACAGAGGAAGTCATTTTGTGCAAAAATCTCAAATAGGTCTAAGGCCGCATTTGCATTAGGATTACTTAAGATGGAAATGAAAAGTCCTACATCGTAAGCATTAGAATTATATTTGCACATCTACAAGTTCCTTTGGTTTCGGTATTTAACACAATCTACCAGCAAGTGTTGGACATCATCAAAGACTCCGCACGTTTCACAATTTGGCGTATCAAATTTTTTCATAAGATGTCCAAACTTTGGAGATGGATAGTGGCCTGAACGTAGTCTGTGTGCTATAACAATAATCTTTCTATTTATCTTTACTTACTTTTAAAAGTTAAGAAACAAAACAGGAATTTCTTTAAGATGTAGAGACTAAGCCCTATATATAGTCCATATCACTTGGCAAATATGAAATGAAATGACAGCCCTATTTTGACTAAATGCATATAAAAGTGAATACAGTACTAAAATCAATAATATATTCTTAAAATGACTACCTGTCTGTTTTTTCGGCCAATCTCTAGAACTTCTGAATCGATTTCAACGGGTCCTTCACTGGCAGATAGCTGATGGTATAAGTAACAACATTTAAAAGCAACAAAAACCGGAGGTAGCTTGTGAGTAGGTATATAAATTTATACAAGAAAAATACACCGCAAATAAATTACAGATACAACAGAAATACCGCGAATTTGGTCTTATCACGACACCCACTACCTTGACGCAATCCTCGATTCCGTCGCTCGCATTTAGTAACTCGCACTACACTAGGCCGAGCGCGCGAATCCCATTCGATTAGAAAAATACACGTGACGACCACAGCAATTTGTTTACCGCAGTTTAAAAAAAAGGCGCGTCTTATCGCTGTATTTAAAATAATTTTTAGTCTGTGTGCATCGCGAATAATAGACGCACGCTTTACTCTTTAATCCTAACGGATTTGTGTATTTGATAACGGTTTTCAGTTCGATTTAATTGATTGAATATCTGTTAAATCGTTTATTGAGCCTGTGTTGTGATTTGTGTTGTACCTATTGTATGGATTGAAGTGCCATAAAGGCACTAACAGGTTGGTATTTTATTTTATTCGCTACAACTACAACTGCAGCAACAAGTCTATTTATTTATTGATGATAACGTTTAGAGAGAATATTATTTCAATTCTTAGGTTCCAAGACGACTGTCTGGTTTATGTATACATATATTAATAGGTGTTTGTGCCAGAAGATAATCCAATGCCTTATAATTAATAAGTTTCATAATATATTTTAACATTCAGCTTATCATATAGAGCGTCCGAGACCTTACAATGAAAGAGACAGTTCAAGCGTGTAATAAAAAAAATATGTGAGAGAAATCACTACAAAGCAGATCGATTTTATATCTTTCCCGCCAAAACCGGGGTGTCTGGTACCGTGCTAGTTAAAGTAGTTTTACATACAATGAATAAAAATGAGGTAGGTATCTAGATTACTACTAATATGTAGGTTGTGATTTAGTATGAAATTTAACAAAGCATTGCCATTTTAAACCATTTCGCGATTTACTTAATTAGCACGTTCATTTTTTAAGTGAAGATTTATGAGTTTTAGAAATACAATAGCGAAAATATACCTATTAGCTATTTATAACCTACATGTATGGATATATGTGATGATGATATATTTGGGCCTCTTAATTATGAAGTCATTATAACATTTAGCGGTAGAGATAATTGCGAATGTGAGTGTGGGACATATTAAGCCTTGTTAGAATACATACCTTTGCAAAACGTTAATTTAATTCAATTGTGTTTCTTCATTCGTATTTATTTACCGAGTCATACGGTCTATCATTGTAGAGTAGGTAGGTACTTATAATCTTTTGTAAACACAATGTACCTACTTACATTGAACTAATAATGCCCAAGTCCTTAGGTACGAAGTAATTCTGCGTTAAAACTTACTAATTTCTTCGTTAACTTTTTTACAGAATGTTACTACCATAAAGAATGTTATTAAAAGTTTTTCTTAATTTTTATTTGCTTAAGCCTAATATAAATTTAGTTAATAATTTTACCAACGCGATAACGGCGGTAATATGATCTTGGGATGTTGTCTGGAGCTGTATGTCCTTCTCTTTGAGATGGAGAATAGAACTTCTCTTACCATTTCATTCCGTCGTATTTACTTCCTTCTCAAGGAACACGTAAATAGCCCGACAATCAAAACCTTTTATAACTTTTCCAATCGTTTTTTTTGCTCAAGAAATTAACATTGACTCTTCAATGTAACAAACTGAGTCAACATTTTTAATAACAAGCTATTATATTACCGAGAAAAAAGACATGACATCTTTTTGATGTAAGGAATCGATTTTTTATAATATATAGGTATCTATTTATCGAGCTATTCAGTCTCTGAACAAAGTTTAGCGACTTTACTACATACAAGTAGTTAGGTAAATATATGAGTGTACCACTATATCATTCGAGGTGTACAGATAACGATTGATAACGCTATTATAATGTACTGTGGAAGACTGAATGTTTTGTTGCTTGTATATCAAGGTTTACTTTGATATTCAACGATATCCTTATGTGAGAAAAAATGTTTCAGATATGTCATACATATTTTAAAAGATTAGAGATTAGACGAATGTATTGATATTATTTATCGAAAATGTTTCGTTGATAATCATTTCAATTTGTTTTTTTTGTTTTATTATTTTGTAACAATAGTTCTATAAGCGCCACCGTTTTGCTTCTAATGAGGCAAATTCTGATTTAAAGTTAAAAATATTACAATATAAATATCAACATACCTTTAACACACAGTCACGTCTATTTTCTAGAGGGGCAGGCAGAGATAATTGATTTCTTCATACACATCTTTTGCTTTGTCAACATTCATCAATCGCTGCATGCGTGCTTGTCGGTTCTTTTCTTGGTACTTTTCATCTTACCTGTTTCAGAACATCAAAATAAATAAAAAAAAGAAGTATTAAAATGTTGCAACCTTGTTGCATGTTGCCAATGTTGTTTCCCCGAAAATAAATGATTTATTAAATGTATAGAATGACTCATTTTCAGGGGCGAACTAATTCATTAGTAATTACATCAACATTAAACAAGTAAGCGTACTTACTATATTATCAATACTTTCTTTGATTTGGCAGACAATAAGATGGTGGGGAATTACTCTATACGTATGCGGCTTAAATTAAAATTTAAGTTTTTTAAGCTTTTATTAAAGTATCGATTTATCATGTAAAAGGTTTTAAAATACTAGAATGAACGTGGGAACTTTGTATCCAGAAAAAACTTTTCGAAATTAACTCATTTGATGATTTCTTATACCTAAATATTTTACCTACGAGCGAGAGAAAAGAGAACAAGATTAACAGACATGATGGAAGAGTTTTATACTAAATTTTTGTTCCATTTTCCACAGTAAGAACGCTAACTTTAGAACCATCCCGAGTCTTGTAACTCTCTTTTTTGTTCTAAGGATTATAACAGACGATTTGGTTCACTATAAATAGATTGAACTGCAATGACTTTTAAAACAAACTTCCCTATCCCGTGTCGTTTTCAACGTTACATGTTGGTAGTGTGTTCTAACCATGAAGTTTTAAACATTTGAAATTCATCAAATTAATTTATAAAATCGAAGTTTCTAATGAATAAGTAATCTGGTGATACATCGAAAATCTACATTGTGGCAAAATTGCCGTTTAAAATGAATGACAAAAGCGGATGTGACGCATTTAAAGGTTATTTTATTCGAAAGAACATTAAAAGGACATCGTGTCCTTAATGATTTAGACTGTAAAATGGCAAATGGCACTACGTTTGACAATTTAGGTACTTTTGAATGGTAGTTAGTTATCTGACACAACAGCCATGTCTGCTAACAAATATCGATGTGTGACATTTTTTAGATGGATCGATCTGTGATTATGGGTTATGGATTAGATATAAAAAGATGATAAGTGGCAGAAATCTCAGATATAACTGAAATGAAAAACATTATGAGTCAAGTCATTTTGGTTTATATTTTAAAGATAATTTTTAAAACGCAAAGTTTTTTCTTCAAGCTTCGGGTAAGTCATGTGAAGTTTCATTCTTGCCCACCTGTATATAGTATTTTAAGTACTTTTATTTTGTAAAAAAACACTGAACTTGTTTTTTTTTTTGTGGCAAATTATGTAGTCTGAATATGAAACGTACAACTGAAATTAAACATTCCTCATGTGTATGGTAGCAATGGGATGTATATTTCTGAATACGAAATTGGTACAAGTAAATCTGTAAAATTCCACTTCTATCCATGGGTGTGGTAAGAGGTGATTAAGAGACCAAACTACACAGGACAACATCACTGTTAAGATAAGGAAAGCATGCATTACTATTTGAAACAAACCTCTTTTTTACCTTGTGTAAACCCCCTCGGGCCTTCACCCCACCAAGGTTTGCGGGGCGGTGTGTCAGAATCGAACCGACTAAAACCACACGGTGTGCCACTCTGCGCCTGAGACGGGAGGGATCCGGGAACCGCTTTATTACGACATCCAGACCCCTCCCAGACTTGAAACAAACCCTATACTAACCGGTCTGGCTGATGTGTCATAGTAGGCCAAAGACTTTGTAAGGACGGTCCTATGTCTAGCAGCAAACTGCTTAAAGCCGTTGATGTGTGATGTGATTCTTCTGCTGCAATCTTACTACCTCATTTCTTCGCCTATTTATTATAACATGATTGTAATAATTTCGTGGAGTGTGTTTATTGGATTGAAATTATGTATTTTGGTATATCATAAGTAAAAGAAAAGTTAAAAGAATATAGTCTTTCAAATGAAGTTATTACAGTAAACATTTGTTTTAATTTTAAAGAATGAAAGTATACGTAATATACTTTCATGAGCGTGCTTTACTATCAGGGTATTTTTTTTTATGATCTGTCCACACACGCGTTGAAATGTTAACTATTATGTAAATTTTACAACTGATGACTAAGATTAGAAATATATTTAGCTAGTGGTCACGATACTATTCAGTTTGTCTCTGTTAAGTTGTTATCCACATAAATACAATCCTATCAAAAACATGAATGTTAAATGAGAGCCAAGTTCAATATTATGATATACATAGGCCTTGATTGTTGAGAAGTGACATATAAATGGGTGCCAAGTTCAATGGTCAGTCATGTAATTTATTTATTATAACATGAAATATTTTATAACAACTTAAAATTTTAATCGAGCTTAGCTTTCAATTAACAGTTATGTTTTTGATGGGATATCATTACTTTTAGTACAGAAATTATAAGTAGGTACTTATTAGTAATGAAATTAATACTAAATGGTTTTGTTAATCTACTGTATTTTCATATGTTCACGGGGTATAATTGTCTTTTTTTGATAATTTTCTATATTTTCTTGTATCTTTAAAATGTTCGAGTGAATTGCCCATCCGGATTTTTTACGCGTTTTATGTTTATACTTAATTTTTCCAAGTCGGGGAGGTATAACGTGCGCAGGTGGTTGTGTTCTACAATAGAACTCTCTTGTGCCTTGATTGGATTGGGAAATATTTAAGATGTACTCCATGTTTAAGGTTTTAACTCTGTTAAATCCAACGTAACGTAAATCCTCTATATTTAGTCAAGGGCAGGCCTTTGACTAAATATGGAAGAGCCTAAGTCGAGAAGAGCGCTGTAAGGCTAAGTCCAAAATATTTATTATTTAATATTTCATATGCCGAGGATCGAACTAAGTGGCATGAAATTGGAGAGGCCTATGTCCAGCAGTGGACAGCGATAGGCTGGTGACGATGATGATGATGATGCTATAACTTATACTATTGACGGGCGCTAATTATTGAAATAATAGTTAATACTAAATCTCAGTTAATAACGTATTAAATACGAAAGTCGACTATAGTCTTGGTTATTATTTATAAATACTAAAACCGATTAATTGAGGGTGGTATTCCGCTCGTTATATATTCACATAATGACCTTAAAAACTACACAAGGACAGGCAATGCAATCATCAATGACCAATGTTGATTGCTGATTTTTACATTTTTTTTTTTAAAGACAGGCACTATACATAATTGTTTCTAATATAACCAATTAATTTAAACATTTGTTTTATTTATGTTTTGGAGGACTTACAGCTAACATTATACAATTGCAATAAAGGCAGTGAGTCAAATAAAAAGGCAAATCAAATTTTTAATAAAATATAAAACTTAACTAGTGTCTGATTTTTTTTATTATGTATTTATCCAACTGCTAATCTGGTTCCCAAAATTAAAATTGGAATTTTGATCTATAGGTGTATCAGTGACAAAATTGTGAGTTTTTGTATATTTATTTATGAAATTTTGGAGGACACATGTATATGAAAGAAGTTTGAAAGAAGAAGAAAGTCTTAATATGTGAGCCAAATTCGACATGTCTACGTCAAATAGCTTTTTAGTTAGGAGGGTGCCAAAAGTGACTGCAAATGGTTCGTGTAATATTACACACGGTGCTCCCAGTTCTGTTAGCTTGAACTTGGCTTGACACGCTACCGCGTGTCTAGATCATATGAATCGATCCATGTGCTTACATGACACACTTCCGTTGTTGGTTGAATTTATTATTCGTATTGATTGGGTAGATAGAGCTGGACATTGGAATAAAATGTTTAAAAAAAGGGCATAAGTCAAATTGCGAGCAAGACAATAAGAAGTTGCAACCTGGGTTTTTTGTTGGAGGAATGCCACAGGTGGCTATTCGCAATTTAGGCCCTTTTGTCTCTGAGGTTACACAGCAAACTAACTACGAAAAAATAATTGTAAGAGTGAGAGTACTTCGTTGAGACATAACATTGATGTACCTAAACAATTCCAAGAGACTTCAACACGGACAACTACTGGATACTCCAAGATTCACCAAAAAAGTATTAATATTACTGAACATAAAAGTCCTACGGATCGTTTCACACGTTGTCTTTTTTAGTAATGTGATTAAGTAGTCGCATTAAAATAAATCATTCTTTATAAAAATACTTAATTGTATTATAAAAATAGCAATGGTACATAAAAATGTAACTCAGGTTCTTGATGAAATTCGCGAGTTGCGTAGGCGCACTTCTGTTGCAACTATCGCCGCTCTAGATATCGAACGCCCCATCTCGCTGCGACATTCCGCGTGACTTCATGTCGCATGGGTTATTGCTATCGGTGTGTATTGTCGTTCAGGTGGGCGCTAAAGTAATGACAAGACTGGTTGTGTCACGATATGTAATGTGCTAATATACAAGGACTTCAAAAGGATTGAAATACATCGACAAACAGTTTATCATGCATGACTAATATATCTACTAAAGATACTCCCTCGATTTTTTAGTCGAAAATAAGTAAGTAAGGGAACATAAGTGTCGCTTTGGCCTCATGTTCCTGACCACGGTTACCATATTTAGCGATGTATTTTCAGCACTGTTGGATTGCTAGCACTTCGGCACACTGCAATCGACATCTGAGAGTCTAGTCTGACTGATCTAAAAGAGAGATTTTGAGAGTTGACGTTTAGTGCTGGGCTATCTTTAGGCCATAGTGAGCATATTTATCAATTTAATATGTGAAGTATAGTTATTCTTTTTGAAATAGGAATAATTTCTTCTCTTTTTTTTAAAGAATTGTGTGAATACTACATGTATTCCACAAATATAGTTCTAAGAATCGCAGGTGTATTTCTCAAGTTGAGCTAAAATTAGACACTATTATGGCTACGTATTGGAACCAGGAATAAAAATTTAATTGGAAATTAGCATAAAAATGAACTATTTATATGTAAACTAGAGTTTAATATTATATCTTAAATCATGTACATGTCTAGATAGAACATCGTGGTGCAAAGGATAAAAAGAAATGAAGATATTTTTCGATGATAGTATGTTCTAAATTGTGTTTAGGGTTGTTACCCAAACGTCTCGTTCAACATGTGACAGTTGTTTTTATGTGTGGGCCTGCCAAAATGACTCTACTCTGGCTGACGGAAAATAAAAGCAGAATCCAAGAGTGGTGATCACCATACTCATAGCGAATGCAGACAATGCAGCATGGTGGCCCACACCATGGTGGCCTTGTGATGCTTTTACATCGTTGTACTTCCGGTCTCACACTCACCAGCAAAATACGACAGCACGAACGCTGTCATTTTACGTTGATCTTCTGTGCGAGGGTAGTACCGCTCCGGTCGAGCCGGTCCTTCCATGGTGAAGTCAGCTCTACTACCTTTCACACACATTTAGACTCAAACTAAGCAAAAGTAGTTTATTTTGTTTTATTATATCATTATAACGAAAATGATCACTGGTTGACAAGTCGATAAAATCCGATTTGTAAATCAAAACGATTAATCATTACCTCCGCAACGATTAAAATTTAACATCACTAAATTAAAAAATAAAAATTATAGAATGTGACAGTTTTATGACACCTTGCAGAAATAATAAAAAAATAAATAAATAATAAATATTTTCGGACATTTTATCACACAACGCCATCTAGTCCCAAACTAAGCGGAGCTTGTACTATGGGTACTAGACAACTGATATAAATGTATATATACTTTTTTTTTGTAAATACATACATATTATATATAGAAAAACACCCAAACTCCGAAACCAAATATTTGCAGATCATACAAATATTACATGAAGAGAATCACGCGATTATTTAATATTATTTGAAGAAATTTAAACTGAATTATGCCCCATTACATACATTCAACTCTGTAGTATAAATTATTACATTTATATAATTTATTGGACTTAAATTAGAATAGTTTTATGGTGATTTCCACCAGTGTATGGTTGCATTTTGTAGCTACGGCAAGACAGTTTCACCTGTTAAAATCACCTTAGCTCGGACAACATATAGTGATGGAAATCGTTTTTTGTTTTTGCGAAAGACGGTCCCCATTTCATGTCATCCACATTTTTTATATTTTTTATCATTAATTCCATCACGACGAAGACTTGAAGACTCGAAGACTTAGAATTGAAGACATTAAATACTTGACATTGGCAGAAATAGCTGATCCGGCTGATTGCCATATCATCAAAAGAAGAAGAAGAACATATAGTGATCAATGAACTTACAGTCATAACTAACTCCTGAACAGTAACATCTCGAAAACTCTTTCTGAATATCTACGACGGTTAAAATTATTATTTTTTTAAGTTCTGTTTCACAGTAGTATCATTTATATTTAAGTCCTATCCATATTAACCTATAAACTATACGTTTCTCAAAATGTGGCACAAATATAGTTTAAAAAAACAACTGTATTTTTCTTAAATAATTTTTGAGTTATTCTACTGAAAAGAAGATCATTTGATACACTTATTTAAGTATTAAAGACAAGTTACCTTCAAAAAACAATCTACTTCCTCTACCAGGTACAGTTTCGCATAAATTTTATTTTGTTAATTAATGGCTGGCATTGGCTTGTCATTCACAAGTTTTCATTCATGCTGCGATAACCGTTTTACGACGAATTTCAATGCAGTATCTGGAGGCACGGTAGTGCCCCTGACAAGTGTCGCAACAATTCCATACTATCACTTTCGCAATTATTAGAGGAATGAATAACAAAATGAGGAATGAAAATAATGAAAGATCACTTATCATAAGTAATTACGGGTTTTGAAAATTATTAATTACAAGAATACACGATTGGCCTAGTGGTTTCAGTGGTCGCCACACCACTTCCTACTGCACCAAGTGTTGTGGGTTCAAATCCTACATGGGACAACACTTTGTGTGATCCATAAATTGTTGTTCTAAGTCTGGGTGTACTTTGTGTCTGTTTCATGTATGTTTATAAAGATCCCCGCTACACAGGAATGTATGTTCCTAATGCGGGAGTTCTCTTTTTACATCTTTTCACATGGAAATCTTCGTCTTGAGTCCACTATCTATTGCCGAAAATTACATTGAAATTCGTTTATAGTCGACTTCATTTTATACAATGCAAAGGTAAAAACTAGGCAAGCTTTTTTATATTGTTATCGGTATATAAAGTAATGTAACGTTTATATGTATTATGTAATTAAATTTTATTATTAAAATAGACATACGATTAACTTATTTAAAAAACAAACTATTTACATTGTGTGCTGTATTATTTACATTACATAACATTTGCTAATTACTTGGAGAGAATCATAATATTCAGTATATTGCGTGTCGCCTGTTAGTATTATACCGTTTTTCGCCATAAATTAAAAACCCAGAGCGATAAAATCATTATTTACTTTTGATGTCATCAAAGTTTTGACTATTTTATAGCGTTTCCATATTTGAGAGTTTACGTCACATATTCCGACTTGGCGGCTTAAATGCATCTGGGGCCGACGTTTTATTGCTCAACGGATGCAAGATGTGAATAATTGTCTCGTGGCCTATTCTGTAATAAACACACACATTTCTGTGCGGTCAAAACAAACAACAACCCACAATGTCCCACTGCTGGGCTCGGGTCTCCTCTCAGGAGAGGGTTAAGGCCATACGTCCCCACGCTGGCCAAGTGCGGGTTGGGGACTGGCAAGAATACGTTGTGGCTACGTAAATCTTGCCGTTGGATGTTTTTAAGCCGCCCGAAGGCCTCCAACTAAGCTTCACGACTGTTATCGTATGATAACAACCGGGACCGACTGCTTAACGTGACCTCCGAATCACGGAGACGCTCATGGTAACATGCCACCAGCGGTCACCCATCCAGGTATTGACCGCGCCATCGTCGCTTAACCTCGATGATTGTTTCTAATCACCGAGTGCAACTGGGCTATGAGCGCCTCTCATATAATAGACAAACACATTTCTGTGCGGTAATGTTAAGTATATTGTTAATACAAGTTTCGATAGAGGAAACAAACTTACACTAAACCAATTACTTAAATGTATTGTAAGCCGGGATGACCAACTCCGAGCATGCGGCTTATAGGATCATTGTCAGCTTTTGGTGCCGTGAACGTTCTTCATCTTGATGAAATTATGTTTTTTAATTCACTTTTATTAGCTTCACCTGTGTGTCTATTTGTAATAGACTTTTGTAAGCGTTATTTTTTTAAACTATATTTATTATCTATAATTACGTAATGACGTGTAAGACGAACATTCATTCACCAAGAAACTGTAGTCGGTCAGTTACTACAGACACGGCAAGTCGCGATAATATTCTAACCTAATTACGAGGCTACACTAATCAGATACCCAACAAATGGGTATGTAGAGCTCAGTAATCTAATTAGGCAGCGTTCTAGTGACTCAATGAATGTAGGGAGGTACGTAAATTGTTGAATTTAAAAGTATTTTACTGCATATGACATGGCTTAAGTATGGCGTTATCTAGAAACCGATAATTCTAACAATAATATTTGTAACAGTGTCAGTAGTCAGAAGTTACAGTTAAGTTAATTATATTTATACTGTCATCGTCTAGTCCTTATTATTCGAAGATTAATTGGGGTCGTACCGAGTTAATACGGATTGCCATAGACGTGACAACCGGGACCGACGGCTTATCGTGCTCTCCGAGGCACTGGCGTGAAACATCGCCAAACTTTCATACTCCGGGCTGCTATTAAGAATTTCTTGTAAGAAAAACACAATAACACTTGGTCCGACCCAGGAATCGAACTGGCTCGACACAGGAGTCGAACCCGAGTTCGGATCGGGCCAAGTGTGTCACCTCTTGATTGGCATTCGCATATGCTAATTGCTTGATTAATGATAATGCCTCGTTGGTCAAGCGGTGGATTATTAACAATTTTTGCAGAGCCAGTAAGGATTTACCCGAGAATTTCTATTATTTATAGACTTTAATGAGTTATAAGTTATAACTCTATTAAAAAGAAATTATGCCAGAATAGTCAAGCTTTAGTACCTATCATCATCATCAACAGCTTTCAATAGTCAACTATTTGCCAGACGTATTTACATAGGATTTATTTTAAAATGTTCTTCTTTTTGCAGTACCTATACTTTCTTTAAAAAGAAACAAAGGATGGGATCGCTTTGACTAGTCTATTTTATTTATTTTAAATTGTCTAGCTCTTTATGATCAAATTAGAATAAGTTATAAAAAAATCATTCATTGTATCTATGCACCGTTAACCATTTAGGTACCCTCAGCAGAGAGCGCTTTGTGTATTTTTTCGTTGTGCAAACAAGTCATAAAAAAACGAAATGGTATAAATATGGTTACCTAATAACTATTTGCACAATACTATTGTACTTAAGTGACAATTTCAACTTTGTGTGAATAGCGCTAATCTTAAATCTGTACGAGTGGCACAAGTATTTATTTAGCTACATTTGTTGCAACCATCCGCAATAGTATTCATTTTTATCTGGCGAAAAATAGAGTAGGTACTTAAGTCACACCACATTTTTTTTATTATACTTTAATAACTTTGCCCGCATCTCTGCCTGCATGTATGTTGGTTATCTGTGTGTATGAGTAGCCTATATCCTTTCTCAAGAATTAAAGTAATCTACAGGCCAAATTTCATGGATCATCACAGATTTCAGTGCTGTGGTTTAGCTGCGTAACAAATAGACAGGAACACGGACTGACAGAGCTAAATTATAATTAGCATGACGGTATGGATGCATGACTATGTAAAGTTAGTGTTGTTTTTCATCCAATTACGTGCATAATTGACAGTCCAACCGCTGTGCACTTTTCAAGAAACTTATGTCTCATAACCAATCTGTGGAACAAATTGTAGTCTGTAGTATTTCTGAACAATACAACCTCAAATGTTTAAGGAAAGAACGTAGGTACTCCTTAAAAGTCGGCAACAGGTTTGTAATTGAGATGGGAGAGATGACTTGGCGGCTCCTTTGCTGCGATCATAAAAAAATGTTCCTGTCTCACTGTCCGTGATACTGGCCTGTTTACTTGGTTCTTTTGACCTGTCTGAATAAAATTGTATCTCCAGAGAAAGTGAGTGGACGGCTGTAAAGGAGAACACCCAAAACTTTTTTCGACCTCAAATAGATATGGCAGCAGTCCCTTATCCGAGGTGCAATTGTTTTGCTAGATGTCTTCATTCCCATACATTGGGGAGAGCCACGCATCGGCATGCATGGGCCGGCTCGACCGGAGTAATACCACGGCCTCACAGAAAACCGGTGTGAAACAGCGCCTGCGCTGTGTTTCACCGAGTGAGTGAGGATACCGGAGGCCCATAATCCAATCCTTCCCCTCATCCCCCTCCCCATCCCCCAAGGCCGGCAACGCACTTGTGATGCCTCTGGTGTTACGGGTGTTTATGGGCGGCGGTAATTGCTTACCATCAGGCGATACGTCTGCTCGTTTGCCCCATATGCTATAAAAAAAAAATTGTTACTTTGAAGAATGTCAATTTGCCAAGGAGGCAAGGTAGAAAAATGACGATAGATGTACCCACAGAGCAAAGATATTCCTAATATTTCACTGAGTAGTATTTTTTTAAACATATGTACTTTAATTTCTTCTCTTGTAACTTACTTTCTTTTATAATTATTGTGCCTATTGAGACAGATCAAAAGTGGATATTTTTTAATGTGGGTTACATATACAGTGAGGTACACTGTATTTTATTATATCAATAATAGCGAACGACAATGAGAGCATTACTTCTTTTGTACATCTTATTGTTTGCCATTTACTTTTAATGTTAAATACATTTTAAAACTAACATAACAATAGCTTAGTTCGTCTTCCACCACATAATACACGTGCAGTTACATACTTGTACAAGTATACATGCCAATTACCTTTAATAATCATATAGATGCTTGTATATGACTATTTAAGTTTATTTAGTACCTTAACTAAGTTGGTTATGGTAAATGATTAAAGGAGATTTCATAGCAGGATAATAAATCTAAAAGGGAATCTTAATATTTTTTATTTCTTGATCTGATCATTTACGTCTCTATAACATAGAAAAAAATATAAATAGGCTTGAAAATAGTCAAACTAATTTTCAAAGTTAAATTTAAAACACTGACAAAATTTGAGCTATTCATACGCTGCCACTTTTGAATTACGACTCCGATAGTTTCGATGAAGTGACTATCGACGTCACATTTCGTTTCGACCAATAGTGACGCGTTTTGTAAGTTTCAATATTTATTAGGTTTTATAATAATCACTTAACAAAAAATACGTTTTAATTACATATATAGTTCACGCAGTAAAGAATAAAAAAAAATTGAGACAATTTTATGCATATTTCCTATTATTCATATACTCCTTCTGATTAATGAGAGGAGTTGAAGAGCTGCATGTAAATCGGGCCTGCAAACTACTGAAGGAGAACACAGCAGTTCATCTACTCCCCCTGATTAAATAGGGAGCTGAAGAACTACATGAAAAAAAATGGCGGCGCAGTAATAGCGAATGCGACTGCTGTGCTAGAGGTCTCGGGTTCTATTTCTGAGTCGGACCAAACGTTTGTATGATCTGCAAATATTTGTTTTGTACTTTGGGTGTTTTATGTGTATAATATGCATGTATTTAAAAAAAAAGGAAAAATGTATTTATATCAGTTGTCTAGTAACCATAATACAAGCTGTGCTTAGTTTAGGGCTAGATGGCGTTGTCCGGATGGCGTAAGAAAGCGGTTCCCGGATCTCTCCCGTCTCAGGCGCAGAGTGGCACACCGTGGTGGTTTAGTGGATAGTCTGGCGAGTCAGTCAGGAGTCCCACACAAAGCGAACACCCTGTCCCCGCGGGGGGGGAGAGCGTAAAGGCAATTTCAAATAAATAGCTTGTGACTTAATGTAAATGAAAATATACTAATTAAAAAACTTTTTTCTCTGTCTGTCTGTCAATTAATGTTCGGATAATCTCTGGAAATTTATTCTTTTTCTTTTGATATTTTATTTCTTATATCATATGTGTCATATTATGTACTCATGCATGAACGGTAGAGCGATAAATTTTATGTTACTGAGTCGTACATGAACACGTTAGTCATGGTAATCAAAAAATATCTTTTGGAGTGGCAACACATATGTTTATAAAAAAATCTAATTATGACTGACTAGCCGACAACACCGACACTTCGTTAACCGTCGGCGTTAACCACCCGCTTTTCTTCGAGTCAATTTAAAAATACTATTATTGTTAGTTTGATTTTTTTTTCAATCATAATAAAATACAGCCTTTCTGTAAGTGAAAAAATTTCAGGATCGGATCAGTACTTCAGATGATTACCCCCTACAACCATACAAATAAAAGTTGAAACCTTACTTCTTTATAATATTAGCATAGATTGATAGGCTACACATATTATCAAATGCATTTAACATAGAGAATTCTATCAAGAAGTGGGATAAGCCTAACTGGACGCTAATATAGATTTAAGACAAAACAAAAAACAGGATTGATACCTTATCCCGTCAATACTGGCCTGTAGATAAAAGCCAGTGCTATTTTATGACACAATCTTAGCGAGTATAATTTTACATGTACCTTTATATACATATGTTTGAATATACATGCTACACGGAATCTATGTGAATCTACGTAAACTTATGTCATCACATCGTTAGAGATAAGATAAAGTTTCAGAGCAAGGTCATTCTCGATAAATTAAGATGGTACTTGTTCATAATCATGTACTAGAAGAAACGTAGATTATTATGAAAGCCTTCACGGAAAATCTGCTTAAGACTGTTCGCTAGGTCTGCTATCAGCAAAATTTGTATAAACGTTGTAAGTTTAAGAAGCTCGATATATGAGTAGAAAATAATTAACTTCAAAAAAGTAAAACCAAGACGTATAAAAGACTTTGAATATGACAAATTTTAAGCAAATAAACATTTTCAAATAAAAAAAATATATTTTAATGACACAAATGTCTGAAGTGACAATAAAAAAAAACGAATCAAGAACCTTCTGCTTTACGTACCCAAAATGCTTGTAAAACAATAACTTATTTATTACAAATAATATGGACTCTTAAGTAGGTGTAGTAGTAATTATTATTTCGCAAGGGTTCGTCGACTGCACAATTTTGTACACGATCGAAAGGGTAAGTGTGGGTGGCAAATGTGTGGTATAAGTTGTATTAATATACAATTTATATCACACATTTACCGCAAAGATTTTCTTACTATCGTCTATCAAAATTGTCTCACCCAGTTGAACGTTTTGAGGTAAGAAACTTAAAAAAAATACAAATAAAAAACATCCTCCTTTTTTGAAGTCGGTTAAAAATATTCTAACTGTAGTTTACCTGGTGGACAGTGGAACGTGTTACCATTTATTTACCCTTTTTATAATTCAAATCAACCTGAGGCGTTCATAGCTCAGAAACAATTATTATTAATGTTCATTAGAAACAATCACTGAGGGTAAGCAACGAGGACGAGGTCAGTAACTGGATGACCGCTGGTAGTATGATATTATGTGTGTCCGTGATTCCGGAGGTCACGTTAAGCAGTCGGTTTCGGTTATTACCATAGGGTTAAAGAAGTGAAGCTTAGCAGGAGGCCTTTGGTCGGCTTAAAAACATCCAATAAATGGCAGTATTACGTAGCAACAACGTTGTCTTGCCAGTCCCCAACCCGCACTCGACCAGCTTGTGGACGCATGAGTATGGCTTTAACCCTCTTCTGAAGAAGAAAATCTCTATAATCTCATGTCTTATCTGTATGTATTTTTGATCATGAGTTTCCTATTCTATAATATTAATTTTAGGTATCCAACTCGAAACTCTGCGCTACTGTTATGCAACAAAACACTCAATAACCAGTACTTAGTTGAAAGTGGAAATAATTGAACCTAATATCTCTCGATTTCTTGCAGTCGTATATAAACGCAAACTTATACGGCGGGACCAACGAAGCAAATCATGTAAAAAGTTAAACATACCTTCCACCTTCAACCTTCTTCTTCATTAGAATAAAATTATACCACAAACAAAATTACAAATTCGCACACACCTCAAATTGCAATGTCATTTCATTATGAAGTAGGTGGGTGTATTACATCGGACAAGTTATTTATTGAATCAATACATGGGTGGTAGTTGCAATGAGGTTAATGGAAACGAAATATTTATACTTATCAAAGCAATCGTAATAGTAATTATAAAATGACCGACTAATATAGGAGAGTTGAAAGAAAAGAATCTAAAAAGGCCTTTTAAACTGTCTAGTGGTCGCAATTCGACTTTAATTCATTTATCATCTACTAGCTTTTGCCCGCAGCTTTGCTCGCGCAGATGTAGATATAACAATGCAGTCCAATAAACACTGCTGCTCTAAATCCATCACAAGAATAAAAGGCTTCATACAAATTTTCATCCCCTATTTTATCCACTTAGGGGTGGCATTTCTAAAATTTTCTTAGTGCTCACTTACGTTAAATATAGAACCTACATGCAAAATTTCAGGATTCTAGGTTCAGCGGTTTAGGCTGTGCGTTGATCTCTCAGTCATCACTCATCTATATAAGTCAGTCAGCCACCTTCTTCTGTTCTATTCTTTGCAGCTTTCTGCACTCGTCCGTATAACATTTAGCTGTGCCAAACTTCATACTCATCAAAAGGAATACAAAGTTTTTGCTTCACGTATGGTGGATCACATAACTATTTATCAAAACTCTAAAATATTCTAAAAGCCAGATTAGCCAGCATATGAAATAAGGAAAAAGAGGTATCAACTTGAATTAGATTTCAAGTATTAAGTATGTATGACGAAAATATCCATATAAATACACAAACGTCACAAACGTTACCTACAAGTTTTTGGAAGCATTAACATATAATGCGAAAACTAAGAAGTAAATCATGCCTTACTGATTACATTAGATTTCGTAACATTATAAAACAAAATCCATCAAAGGTGAGAACCTTTATGGTAGATGTATCATAAACAAGTTTCTTAGAAAGGTAAAATAATCACCTTGGAGACTGTCAAAATTATGAAAAAGCATCAAATATCAACATCAGTATTTAAGTTTTAAAAGGGTTTTTTTCGAAAGAAGGTCCCCATTTCATCTCATCCACATTATTATAGTTTTTATCATTATTTTCATCACGACTAAGACTTGAAAACTCGAAAACTTAAGATTTGAAGACTTTAAACACTTGACATTGGCAGAAATAGCTGATTAGCCGGTTGCCATTTCATCAAAAGAAGTAGTTTTAAAACGCTTATAAACTTGGTAATACAAAAATTTCAACAGAGGATGAACAGAATGTACTCGAAAGTAGAAAAGATGAGGCACTATGAGATAATTATGGTAAAACCAATATATCAAGCATCAGATAATGATAATAATTTTAAGCGATAAGAGTTTACCGAATCAGTTGCTAATTATTCAAAGTTTAATGAACACGTTTTGGTTCGAGTTTAAATACCTACCTAACTAACAGAATGTGGTGAAATGATTGCAAGTGTTTCATCTTGTTAAGTTCTAAAAAAAACCCTGTGCAATTGTTATGTTACTTCGCTAAATTGCATTATTTGAGATCATCGAAAACAAAATAATCAAAATTTCAAATCATATTTGTTTTAGATCGAGGAGGTTATGCAGCAGAAGGCGCCAGTGGTGCCTAGCAATTTGAAACTCCAGTGAGTAGTAATTTTAATCCCCGATAATAGTTTTTACTCGTACAATAATATCACTTTAATATTCATAAATAAGTTAACTTTTCCTACCTTACTGCTCATAATTAAACATTGTAGCGCCATCTTTTAAACCAACACTAAACTACGTAGTATCGTAGACATCAAATTTTATAGAGGGCGTTGTAACGATGATACTATACGTTGTTTTCAACTCTCTTGTCATCGGGGATATAGCTCAGTGGTAGAGCATTCGACTGCAGATCGAGAGGTCCCCGGTTCAAACCCGGGTGTCCCCTGTATATCTCTTTTACTTTTGTAATATTTTTGTTTATTTTTCAGACAACCACACAACTCTGCCTCCCAAGTATCACGGAGTAGAAACTTTACAGCGAATTTTTTTAAAACTACTTTTAGCTATAGAAGCAAGGCGGTAACGCCCACCTCTTCTCAAACCGTTGATAAATCTATCAAAATAGGCAGCGCGGAGACTAAGCCCATAACTAGAAATAGGCCTAGGACAGGTATGATATAATGAAAATGAGCTATCTGTAAAACTTAACTTTTAGAGTACTTAGTAAAAACGAAAGTCAAACTCGAATATGTGTAAAGTTTTGTAAAATCTAGTGAGTATTATTTTTAACATACTCTTATTAGCTTGACCAGCATGTATGTTTGTTTGAAAACAACTTTATAAGGAGTGTTTTTTTAGTTTTTTAAAAGATATTTCTTTATTACTAGTATTTCAATGTTAAAGTTATCGGTTTTCCTTCAAATACTAAATAAATTATTTTTGTACTCCTGCAACAGATGCGCCTACCAAAGTAAAGACGAGACGAGAAATTGATCGCAGACCTACCGTGAGGCCTAATGATAAGCCCTCTACCGAACCCGTGCGACCTCTAAGAATTAAGGCTAGTACTACGTCAGATTCTGGAGGATCAAATATAGAAAGTGGGAAAAAGGATGTAAAAAACACAAATGTTATATTGCAAATTGTAAAGAAATCGGTTAAAACACCAGCACCTAAAACGCCAGATAGTATTTTACCACCCACTTTGAAATCGAAAAACGATAGAAATTTAAAAGTAACGAAAACAATAAATAATAATGACGTTTGGACCAACTCTGATGACATCAAAATCACGCAAAGGAAAATAACTCCGGTACTAAAGTAAGTTTTTTCATCATTTAGTAAAGTATGATCGTATAGGTTACTTTCATTTTAAATTTCCCGCCAAGCGGAAACGTCAATAATGACTACCATTCAATTCTCGATTTTATGTTACAGTTTTCAAAGTTAAGATTTCAATGTCACTCCATGACTTGCCGGGAAGCCTCGTGCACGTGACGAAATGTATAATTTGTTTAGTCTATCTATCCTGTTCCTTCATTTTCGCACTCTTTCATATTACGTTAGTTAAAAAGAGTTGAGAATATTATCGTTTACCTCGCGCTTTTTAAAATGTATGCTTTACCGAATGACGTGTTATATGATCGTTGTTGGGCGATAGTTCGATGTTGAGAAGTTTAAGATGTAGAGTGTATTTTAAATTAGTTGGGGTTATAGAAAGAACTAGTGAACAACGGCCGACGACACACGGCCGGTTGTTTGAGTTGAGCAAGTAAAGTAACTCAACAGGCAAGTTTGTTTGGTGCGGCGGGCAACGGCTGTTGTCCCGTGGGTGCTTTTTCGAACTTTTTGTGTTCTGGTGTCAAACAAAACAAACTTTTTCACGAGTATTATAATGGTGGTTATTATTGTGCTTATGTGATGTGGTAAAATTGTGTTCGGAGTTCTGTGCATTGGTGTTTTTTTTACACTGTTCTATGTGAACATTGCTAACAAAAATCTGTACTTATTGAAGCGAGTGTCTTATTCCTCCCGCTTTCTCGTGATGGACAATCGGCTACTGTGCCATTCGTTACCTTATTGTCATAAGTATTTAGGGCTTTATAAGCTTAAAGTAACCGCTTTATACACAAAGCAGAACTGTATAGTTTCCTAGTATTCGCCTACCTTGTTTTGGGTACAAATAAATTTATTATTAGATTTATATCTGAAAGAGGTAAAACAAGGAATGTATTATATATCGTCAAACTTAAAAGATGAGGTTGTGAATATCTTATTTTTAAGAAAACTATACACAGTTTTATGCATAACTATACCCAATGACAATATAAAAAAGTACACTATACCAAATACTTTATTCTACAATTTTAACAAGCAATAGGGATTTATCTCGAATCTAATTATAGTAAACAAAGGTGTTATCTATAAAAGATTACCTAACATCATTAGTTAATGTAATATAAATATAATTACACGTACCTACCTACCTAACAATATTTTTCTTTCGAGATTATCATAACATAAACAAACATGACGTCTTAATATGACGCTTACAAAGCTAAGGTTTTATGAAAAAAAAACGTGTCTATGGATTTTTAAACATTAAACAATTTCTTGCCTCGGATGAAACTTCTCAATCGAACTGCTTAATTTATCGCTTCTAGATAAAATAAAACAGCATTAGGCAGTAAAAACATACCTAAAAATTAATTAAAAGGTTTTATAAAATAACCTAACTAAAACCAGAGATTTCCGATAAAGAAATATTTTCCTGCAGAAACAGAAACTTAAACACGTCTCAAATTCAAATGTGATACCTACTCTTTATGCCTGCACTATGTTTGAACAACGTCATCTACCTACTATTTAAACACGCATGTTTAAACAACTGTTATATACTTAAATACATGTAACAAAATCTAAAGCAAAAGACCACCCATTAAATAGCACTTAAAACTTTAGTCTACCCAATCCCCGAAAACACGGAACTCATAAAATTCTATCGGTGATGAACGTAAATTGATTTCCTTGGCTATTTCCGGCACTTTCAATGCACCGAGAAACGTCCATTAAAAGACATAGAAATGAAATATCTTCATTATATTACATTTATTATGAAGAATTTCAGAAAAGGAAACGATAAATGTCGATAAAATGATCATAACAAGGGTAAAAGGTGTTGTTTAAATGCCTAACACTGCCTCGAGAATCGAGAGTATGTCAATTGAAGCAAAGTAAATCTTTGTATGATTTGAAAGTTGATTGACAGCTTTAAAGATTAGAAGCAGTTATGATCTTCCCAAACGAGCATCTAAATTAAATATGTGTTCTAGTACCAAATTTGTAGATACTAAATCTGACTAAACTCCTTTACCTGGGGCGATTCAACGGACAAAATGCCTCCACAGCATGGTTAACGTCACTATACGTCCCATTTTCAACGAAATGTCCCCAAGAAATGCGTCAAGGGGCAATTGTACCGTATTACCTATTGTATAGTTATTTATTAAATATTAATAAATTACAATACCAATTATTAAACTTTCTATCGTATTTGCACATGTTCTGCGTGACACGAATGCCCTAACAGAATCACCGTTTTCAGTAAAATGATCAGGGCCTAGTTAGGTATAGGTTTCGTATATACGATTTAATAATAAGAATATGGAACCTAAATTAAAATGCTGGTTTTGCTTCTGATTTTAAAGCTTGTCGAATGTAGTCAACAAGTGTTTTGTTCTTATTTAGCATCACTTGAACACCACACAACGTTTTAGTTATAAATAAGGAAAGAAGACTTGTTAGGTTGGTACCTACCTACATACCATTACATTTCATTTTGGAGCAAGTAAAGGCAAGTAGTATAAAACCTTATACCGCAATGTTATATTGGTTGCTATATTAATTACTTTTGCATAATATATACTCGTTTTTCAAGAAATTGTCAGCCAAAAGTGCTGGCATTTTTTCATTGTATGCAAGTAGAGCAATTTCAGAGCTACTTTAAATGGAAATGATTTGAAATTTCGAATACATGCAAGTATTTTATATTCGCGAAGATTAATATAACTTACGCATTCGACATTTGTGTTGTCGAAAGTTAAAAACCAAGTATTGGTATTCAGACACGCACTTGGACTCGGAACAAACTGTTATACATATTATGTATATTTACTTAAACATACAGTGTTTACATAACTGACGCCAATAAAAACTTTGTATAACAGCATTCTAAAGCTATATAAATTAAATTACTCCCATATAATGTTCTCCCATATCCGTCGGCGGGACATGCTGTCAAATTTCAACACTACTTTTACGCTCATATGCTCAAAAAACTGTATGGGAGTGTCTAATCTAATCAATAACATGGTAACAATTGGTCTTTCCTTCAGATTGTAATTGTATTTGCATTAGAATGAGTCATTAGTTTTTTGTGCCATATGGTTTGATGTTACGTTGCTACATATTTTACAAGGGATTAGTAAGTAGAAAAAATGGGTAAGCACATGGATCTTACATATGTACTATGCATGGTATGTATGCTAAATAATACATTGTTTTAACAAAACCGTTCCTTGTTTTGTGGGGTGACGTGACTGTCTACGTCACCTCTGAGTCCTGACCAATAAGGTACATACGATAACTATTTGCACAAGTGTTGTCCAAGGATTCGACTTTGTACATGTGTATTTGTGTCTGAGTATTAAATACCTATGTTTTGAAATAAAATATTCTATGAAATATATACTATACAATGCCATATTTTAGTCTTACGGGAAAGGAAATTCATGGGATACCTGATGACGTAACTAAACGCTACATTTTTTACTTTAAAGGTTTTCAATAAATGGAAATAGTGAATGCAGAATATAACATTACATTTATCAATTCCCGTCCCACATTGTTTAGTTACCTACTTAATCAAATTTTGCAATGTTTACATATTGCGTATGTGCATATCATAGGTATTGTGCTCTATACAACGCAGTTGGAACAATTGTTGTAATGAATGTGTCGGCGTGGCGTCTTGCAGGCGACGCGGCGACGCACCTACAATACAAAATAACCTATAGCCACTATTAATGTGCCCTTCCCACCGCGTTCATAATACAAGCAATTAGACTCGTCTAGCGACACTAAATGCAATTATCGCCATTGCTTCCACAGTCCGTTATTTATTGTACTCGGTTTATATTGGATTCTGAAAAGATGTTTATCTCGGTATGGTTACAGTTCAATGAACCAGTAATTCTTCAAGGTCTCTAAAGTAGGTTATATCAAAATCTTTGTATTAATTCGTCCAGCACGGTGAAAAATGCTGGGTATGTGGTAACGGATTAAGAAAATAAAGTGTTACTACCTTGATTTATTCTGTCCGAGGGGCCAAATTGCAGGACGACACTGATGATGAGAACAGGAGGGATTCGTACTGGTCATAACAATAAACCCAAACTTCATTTCTAAATAGGAGCTTATGTCCAAAAGTTGATTTTTAAGAGCTGTTGATGATGTTGATGATAATTGGTAAAATAACACTTTTTCATACAAATCCAATCGTTTAGTTTTTGACTATAATAACAAGTATGGCGCAGAGCTCAAGTTCAAATCCATAACAGCCGGCTCCACTACTTGCTATTCACTTATTACTTCTTGCAAACTGGTTCCCGATCCGAGTTTAAGAGAAAGTAACTCAGATGCTATGCTATTTCCTTCGCATAAGATGTAATTCAGCTACCTTTGAGACTAAATAATTTGTTTTCTTGTTAAATAAGTTTAAGCCAGTGACTCGTTTTACAGATGCAGAATTACATTTTTGTACGATTCCGACGATACATACTTACAACCCAAATTAGCTCTTATCTTAAATGATTGTTTTGTTTCGGACGATTCACTGTGGCAAATAACAGGGCTGTAGTCCAACACATGTAGCCTCGATTTTGTGAACTGATCATATCCAATCAGTATTTCTCCAAAGATCCTCCATTCTCCAAGACTGGGACATTTTGTAATTTGTTACATAATATACATTTTAACAGTCAACCTATTAGATTTGAGAACATGAAGCAAGTTTTATATCTATTAAAATTTATGAATCTATTCAATCCGGCTTGCAGTAAGAAAGCGACCTTTCTGGGCCGTGGTTCACTTACCGGTCGTCAATCTTTCGGCATATTGCTATGAATTGCTTTTACAAAACTAGTTTTATGACTACTTACTATAGTTCAGTTGTAAATGTATATGTTCCGGCATTCTGTATAATCCGGTATTCTATACAATACCTAGGCAATGTATATGACACACATATATACTTTATACTTTGCCTAGGTATTCTATACAACGCCTAATGCACAACCGGTAATGTGTTATCTACGAGAACAGGTTAAAAGCAATCCACTCATCTAATCATAGGGGATCTGGAGTGGTCACTGTTCTTTTTTTTACGTGTTGTAACCCCCTCGGAATATATATCGAACTAAGTGGCGTGAAATTGGAGAGGCCTATCTCCAGCAGTGGACTGCGATAGGCTGTTGATGATGATGATGATGAACCCCCTCGGGCCTTCACCCCACCGTGGTTTGCGGCGGGGCGGTGAGTCGACTAAAACCACACGGTGTGTCACTCTGCGCGTGAGACAGGAGGGGTCCGGGTACCGCTTTCTTACGCCATACGGACCAGAGTGGTCACTGTGCTAACCTAACCTATACATAGCCTCTCCTTTAACAAAAGGTTTTGGCCTACTTTAGCACGCTGACCTGAAGGGTTAGCAAAGGATTACATTAAAATTTTCCTTCTCTTAGATTATATCCTGCAGAGTTTGGTCTTTCAACCGGCTTTTAAGACACCAACGGGTTGGATATTGATGGTGTCACACCGTATTCTTAATCCGTCACCACACGACAAATTACTCTTTAATTAATCTTTATTCGTAAAGTTATCAACTCAGTGTTCTCACATTGAAGTTTGTATTGTTCGCAATACTGCTTTTTTATGATAATTATACACTTAGTGCATTTAGAGACTATGGATGTCTGTTGTTTCTCACGTAGCGTTGTTGATAACCTTCTATCATTATAGCATTATCTACGAAATCATTTATCCCAAGAAACTTTTGACTTGTAATTATTTTGATTGAGGAATCGTTAATAGCTATGAAAAACGTTATGTTTAAAAAATTATTAGATTTACATGTTAACCAACATAGAAACGAAAAAAAAAAAACAAATACTATTATTCTCTGATATCAGTATTACCATTTTGTGTTATTAAAATCAGATTATCATTATTTTACGTTTCTTCAATCATACCAAAATGTTAAATTAATGTCAATGTGATACTAGCCGTTCCTAGAAGCTTCACCTTCGCGTCGCTAATAATCACTATTCCGCTTAATAGAATCGTAGCTTGATTTTAAATATGTTATTCAATTTTACACCTTCGTTATGAATTAATTTACAAAACACCAAAATATAACTTCAAATGAGATAAGGAGTTCCGAAGCTTTGCGCGAAACTATAACAAAACCGTATTATTTATGATAGCAGTATTACATAAAAACTATTAACTATAAATATTTATTTAGTACACTCGTGAAACGTAGACTTTCAATTAGTACGAGAATGAAGAATGTGAATGATTTTTAATTTAAGGTATTAGCAGCTTCCATATCGACGGTAGCGACCTCCCGAGGCCGCAGCCGCCACAGCTGGTCATTCACCCATCCTAGCACAAGGAATGCTACTCCATTGGGTATCAAACTATACAAAACTTGCACGTTCTAGGCTATGAGGTCCGTGATAAAGAAAAGTTACACTAAAATGATGGTTTTTTTATATAAGTAAATTCGGTTATCTGTTTTAGACTGTCACTGAATTAAATCGGCGACGTAAAAATATGTTCTTTTTTTATCTTATGCAAATTTAATTGTGTGTCCTAGCTTAGAGAGCGTACGGACGGGGTTTCATTTGAAATTTGGGTTAAATCCGGACCCCAATATTTCGCGAATTCAACATTATGGTCCTCAATGATATTTCGCTAAAGAGATATTTATATGGTTGCTGATTGTCAAAGTTTAATTAAAAATAATGTTTAAAAAAATTTACCTGTCCGGGTTTTGGAAGTCCAAAATCCGGAGAAATTGCACTTTGGTGCTGGTTTCCAAATTTTAGAGGTGACATCCCCTTTGTAGGAGCGTATTTTTATTTTATACCACTAAAAGATGGCACTGATGAAATTTAAATTCATTCTTTTTTTACCAAATAGGTCCTTCGAATATTCTGGCCACAGGATTTCACATTAAACCGGTGACTAATCGATAAATAAATCGACTTGACTCATTAATTCGATGCGAAAACAGGACGATGTCATGTTACTCATCTGTTAATCGCGGTTTCTTGCACAGGTCTTAATAAAAGGAATTCCAGTTGCGATTTCTGAGAACAATTTCCCAATATAGACGTTGTGTTGTATAAACGGCTCCAAAATTAACCATCCTTGAGCCCTGTTATGCGACTGAACTAGTCTTATTTTGAGTTTTATTAAACAACTAAATAAAAACTTTTCAGTTTTTGTGACTGAAGTCTTCATAGTTTGGTGAAATAGTCATATCGTGAGATGAACTTACGTTGTTGTACTAAATTTTCCGGATAAAGAAATTATGTAACAAGTCTTTCGGCTGCGCATTTTCTTTCAAAAGCCAACACGAAAATCATACGAATCTCATTTTTGTTTCCGTCTGCTTTTTGTAGATCAAGTTCCTATGTGATGATCCAAAAATAATTCTTAGATTTCTCAGTAAATGCTTCGTTCTGGACATTAATTCCTTTTTTTTATTTTTTTTTATTTCAAGTTTTTGTATACCTGACCGAACTATTTTAAGGCGGCACTGAATGAAACATAAAATCTTGTGACTAGGCGGTCTGTCTATCATATATCATCAGGACAAACTTATTTTTCTCATGATAGGGTTTCAAAACTTAGGCAACATGCTAATATGGAATGATCTTTGGAAGAAAAAGAAATACCCGTTACTAATTTCAACCCTTCCTTCAATGTGATGCACAACAATAGTAAAAACAATGATGAATAGTTACTACAGACGTATCTCTCATGTTTGTTAGCCTTTGCATAAAAAGAAGTTATTTAATGTTCCAATACTCCGGATTTTCTTCAGTCCATTATACTTATATCTAATTGCCATTGTACACAGCAATGTACTCCACATTTAACAATCAGACCATGTCTAGTTTTACCATCGCCTAATAAGGCATTTACCACACTTGTCAGATAGATTTATTGTGTTTTACATATTATATCGATGTGCGGTGAAAGTGCATTATATTCGACTTTGAATTAATTCACGTACTCGACAAACATTTTAAAATAAATAACGGTACTGCTGAAGTACCTTACGTTTCGAAAACTGGTTATTGGGCAAGTTTGTTTTGTCACTAAAAAAACAAAAAAAAATTGAATTGAGTGTCAAATCCAGTTGTAAAATTTGACGTGCGATATTTTTACAGTTAACCTACAAAATAAGTAAACATTTATCGTTAAATAAAACCTAGCTCTTATTACAATGTAAATTGTTAATACTCCCGGACATTTATGTTTGTTTACATGATAGATAACTCGACCCAATTTCTGGTATAATTCTAATAACCTTTTGATAAATCCTAGCTATTTACCAAATTTTATCTTTTTTTAGGTTAAACGTTAAGAAACGGTTATATGATTTGTCAATCAGTCAGTTGTTCCCAGAAGATATATCAATAAAAAATCTTTACATAGTATAAATGAAGTCGCTTCCACCACCTCTTCGCTTAGAGCTTTTAAACTACTCAACGGCTTTTAATGCAGTTTTCATCAATAGATAGATTGATTCAAGAAGAGGGTTAAAATCTATATATGTAATAATAAATAATATAGTAGAGGATATCCGAGATATTCCGTTCGAAGCCGGGTTGGTTCGCCCTTTGCGATAAAAGTCAAATACAAATCGTATTGGGAATATTCAACCTTAAAAATACGGGCGAAATGTCGTTAAAATGGTTCTAAATAGTTTATGCAAGGGTAGGTTTTTTGTCCTCTGAAAATGTATGTGCACTCGTGCGCAGGTTAGACACTGCAATCGGAAATAACTCCGGTTCTATTAGATAACTAGTCGAGAATAAGAAAATAATGTTATGTAAAAAGGTTTAGAAGATAAATATATACCGTATAAGGAAAACACTTAGTATAACATTCTAAATTTACTTGCTATTAATGGTTCACATTAATCATTCATAAATATCAGCTTTGTTGACAAGTTGACCGTTGCATAACATAATCGTTGTTAGACGTTCAAACATATGAGCTTGTTATCTCTAGTAAAGAAATCCGATCGCTAAGAGCGACGAACTCTAATGTTCTGCAGTCATAGTATGTATGTATACCAGTGGAATATAAACCATTTACTGCCAGACATGTAAGACGATCGTTAAGCATTTATATCGTCTGACTAAAATCTCATGACTTTGGTACAACAAATACTAAGACTTTATTAAAATACACACTGCTTATTGTATTTACCTTTTCTAGTTAAATAAAGTTGGCGAAGTGGGTTTGACTAAACTCTGCTATGTCACGTGAGGAAATATTGTACTGCCCAGAAATGAAAAAGAAAATTGAATCTTACTAATATTACAAAGATAAAAAATTGTGCGGATGTTTGATGATGTTTTACGCTTAACGTATCTGAATGACTTCTTATTCCGAAAGAATTTATAGTGTTCCTTTAGGATGTGCATATTACATAAAAAATTTATAAGTTATATATACATTAGCAATCACCCTTAAAAATTCTTTATTTTGATACCACACTCGATGTATTTTGAAAACATTTTTTGAGCTTACTTTTTGGCTCCAGAAATCATTAATTTTGTGTTTGTTTTAATTTTGATGTAACCAGTGTCACTCTTAAGACTAAGACGAATCTATTAACACCACTCACATGAAAATACGACAAGCCGTTTAGTCTCTAGGGCCTGGCAAAGAAATATACATACATAAAACATACATACACTTAAAAAACATGACCTTCCTTCTTTCACAGTCGTGTAAAAATACAGTGTACCGGTTAATTGCAAAGAAAGTGTGAATTTAACCGAGGAACTGGACCTCTTTGCATTTATTCAAACTATTCTGAGTAGCGACTGTCTAGTGACCCGACGCTAGTGAAAGAAAAAGTAACATACCTTCAAAGAAATGCGTGATAAAACTTTCACCTTTGTCACAATTATGTTAAATATTCGTGTGATATTTCTTTAGATATGTATATAATGTTTAACAACAGATACTCAGTTTCTTTAACAAGGGATTTTTGACGTTAGATGTTTTTTATTAATTTTTAGATAGATAGATAGAAAACTCTTTATTTGCGCACTATAATATTACAGTTAGGAGAGAGTACATAAAATGTGAGACGGCGTGTACAAAGGGCGGCCTTATTGCCCAAAGCAATCTCTTCCAGGCAACCAACCAAGAATGGATCGAAATGTATAGGAGAGAGAGTTTTACTATCTCATTTTCTTTTAACCATTTAATGTTACAACGATGAGTCTGTAAAAACAATGCGTAGGTTTCTAAAAGATTGATATTTAAAATTTGTTTTCTTAGCCCTGATAAGATTGTTTTGTGCAGCATAAAACTGATACAAACAACTGCACGGATAATAGAATGGTTTAGGCGGTCGGCACACCATTTTCTACTGCACTGAGTGTTGTGGGCTCCACAAATTGTTGTTCTGAGCTTTGTGTTTTTCATTTATGTTTATAAAGTTCCACACGATACATGATATATTCATAAAACAGGCGTAGTCTTTAAAACAAAATAAAATATCAATCGAATCTACAACACTTGGTGCCGCTTAGTGGTAAGACGACTTTACGTTACCTGTATTTAAATAACTTTTAATTAATATAAACAATAATACTAGCGGGTTGCTAGTATTATATTAAAAAGCCCCGACTTCGAACGGGCTCTTTACGAAAAATATAATATAGCCAGATTTTAACCCAAGATTATTTTTTTCCGAGGTCTTCAATAAATAACGTTATATTTTAGCCAATATGGTTAAAAAACATTATATAAATAAACCTTTCTCAAGAATCACTATCTATAGGAATAAACGGCATCAAAATCCGTGCATTAGCTTTTGAGTTTATCGCGAATAGACAAGACTTACAGACGAGGCGGGGGACTTTGTTTTATAATATGTAGTGATAGTCCTAATTTTCGGTTTTTCTTGAAAGAGTATTAAACATCCTATGTAGATTTTGACGCTTGTTATTTAAATATCAAACGCCGATACACTTATATTGATATGTCTCGATCTTGCGATGCCAACTTAAAGCATAAAGTAATCAAAAATTTAATATCGTAACATGTTCAGTAACATAGACACCATATTGAAAACTAATAATATATACACGCTACCGACTTTGTAAAGTGATTACTAATGATTACAAAGCTGATTTTTAAAGATCTTTTCATTAATCCCATCATTGTAGCCTTGAGGCGGTTTAAGTATCCAATGACATAATAACCCCTACGATATTAACTGCCACAATTAAATAATAACATTGCGAAAAATATCTTCTATTTAATCTTTAAAGTCGTCTTAAAGTAGGTGAAATAGGACTCGATAATTTGACTTTCATGTAAGCCCGAAGTTACAATGAAATATTTGGAAATTAACATCTAAAATTAGTGGGTAATAAGTACATAATAGTTTATTTGTCCGAGTATTATCTTTAATGAACTACTCACGTTACGTACAATTTTATTTTTGTAGTTATGGAAATTCATCCAATTCGATATAAACAAATATTTTCAGACATTTGACTGCCTCGGTGGCGCAGTGGTAGCATATGCGACTGCTGTCCATGAGGTCTCGGGTTCGAATCCTGGGTCGGACCAAATGTTTGTATTATCTGCAAATATTTGTTTCGGAGTTTGGGTGTTTTCTATGTATAATATGTATGTATTTACAAAAAAAAGAAGTATTTATGTATTAATATCAGTTATCTAGTACCCATAATATAAGCTCTGCTTAGTTTGGGACTGGACGGCGTTGTGTGTTAGATGTCCGAAATATTTATTTATTTATTTATTTTAACACAACACGCTATCTAGTCCCAAACTAAGCAGAGCTTATACTATGGGTACTAGACAACTGATATTAATACTTATATACTTTTTTTTTAGTAAATACATGTCATGCATAGAAAACACCCAAACTCCGAAACAAATATTTGCAGATCATACAAACATTAGGTCCGACTCGGGATCGAACCCGAGACCTCTAGTACAGCAGTCGCATTAGCTGACTGACTCCACAAAGGAAGTCAAATATAATTAAGTCACCTTAAAACCATTTTTGCCGTGATGACACAGGCTAGTATCTGCTTGACGTAGTAATGACGTTTGTTTTCAGAACACAGTGCCTAGCAAAATATGTGTATGTGTGTAAATTTCCAGCACGATACGCTTCTATCAGTTGAAGGCATCGATTGGCACTATGGCACTGTCTGAGTATTATAATCAACGCTTGTGATTCTTAAATCGGCAGCCGCGTCCGTTGTCGTACACCGTTCACATACAAATTGGCATGCACTTACGCACACACAATTTACCACGTACATATATCAGTTAGCCATACATTTACATACATGCCATGGTATGCTTCAATTGAATTAAGTGGAGCAAATTGACACAGAAAGCCCAAAGTTCGTGTTTCAAGTATAGGTATAGGCGTGGACGGTCTTAAATATTATTTACTGCTTGTACTTAGAACTGTTTTTATACGCTGCTATTTAGGATATAATATATTACACGTATTTTTTTTCTAAGTACTCTTACCTTTGAGGTCTCGTTGACGATATTTTGCTTTTTATAGTTGTAATAAAATGGCAAATAATTTTAACTTAATTAATTATATTATTTGTTTAAAAAGGAAGAAGTATAGTATAGGGAAAATCCTATGAGCACAGGAAAAAACATTATATTACACGTTAAGGAAGTTATTGGCAAGATGTATATTATGTGGTTTTTTTTAATGTTGGACAAAAAATTCTGCAATCCTACTAATATTATAAACGCGAAAGTCTGTATGTCTGTACTCTTTCACGTAAAAACTACTCAACGAATTTGGATGAAACTTTACAGTAATATAGCTGATACATCAAAATAACACATAGGCTACTATTTGCCGCGATACTCGACATATACGCAGGTGGAGCCGCGGGCTACTAGTACATCATAAAAAATAATTTATTTAACGCTCTTGGGCTAAATTATTCTCGTTAATTTCTCTATACAATTACGATATCTAATATCTTAGCTTAGTATAATAGTTTCACAAGGAGTCAATTATTATTGTAAAACTATTGTGTTATAAACCTTTTTTCTTTAAATTTTTACTGTCAAAGAGCTCTTGGGCAACAAGAATATACCAGAAATGCACAATACATATTTTCCACCTTTTTTAATATTAAAAGTTTACGGAATGAATCAGTTTTTTAATTAAAGATTTTATTAAACAGTTTTAAAATTCCATGTGTTCGTTAACCCAACCAACCATCAACCAAAAAAGCAACCGGTCTAGCCAGCGTGGCATAGTAGCCTAAAAACTCCTTGCTAAAAAGACCCCATATGTCCAGTAGCACACTGCTATAGCTTTTCGATCATGATGTATGTCGTCTTGTTTAAATCCTTCGGGATGCAACTCGAAGAGACGTTAGTTAGAAGTATTAAGACTACATGCGTTTGAGTAAATATTTTTAATTCATTTACGCCAATACAGCAGACAGATTTGTGCAAAAATTATTTCACTAAGAGAAATAAAACAATATTTTGAAACCATACGGATAAATTTACGATAGTTACTATACTTTATTAATCTTATACATTTAAAGCACTGAATAGCGGCAAGTTATTGTTGAAAATTATAAATAGAGCAATATAAAATCATTGGGATAGCTGCTATCCAATGTGCAATAAAACAAAGAGGTGTGCCAGCCCACCCTATCTATTTGCATGCAGAGAAACGTTGTATGAAGGGGGAAACGAAGGGTAGCGGGGGAGACAGGACATGCCCTGCCCCCGATCACTAGGATTATCGGATAAGTGGCGGTCGTGGGGGGTAATTGTGTTTAAATGTAAGTATATCGTGTTGGGGGATTTCGTTTGCGACTAGCAGGAGTAGCTTTCATTTTGGTTTGTTATCTGGAATGGACATGTTTGCGGTTGTATTTGTAAAACATTCGATATAAGCAGAAGCCTAAAAAAATAGCTTTTGAATGTTGTATAGAGTTATTAACTTTTAAATGTCAGATTAACATTATCGAGGGCGAACTGTCCTCCCCTCTTGCAAGTCCCGGTTGTGCCCCTATCGTCAGTGATTGTTTACATATATTTGAGTAAATTAGAATAAATTTGCTTAGGCAGGACGTGGTATACAGGTCATTATAGCAGATCGCTTCGTTGCTTCTGTATCCAATGGGCTTTCATACCAGCGGAGAAGAATGCCCCTGAGCGCCGAATAAAAATACCAGACTAGTTAAAGGTCAAGAGCAAAATGTAATCAAGACCCCAGAAGTGGTCACCATTCTTTGTTCGAAATGAGTAACTTGAATTCTTCATGTGTATTAAGTTAAATATTCATTTTTACACTTATCTAAATTACTTAAGGAAGTATAAACAATCAAATATGTTCGTATTTTATTCATGAAACAAACATTCAGTAAGGCAGACTCTATTTAAAATAAATTGAAATACTTAGAAAACATTATCTTGTTGCAATTTCTTAAACTATCTTCATATAAAATTCAGAATTCTACCTAGAACTTTTTACCGAGGTATGTATCACAAATTCATACGATACCGTTTTCCCAAGAGACTTCACGAGGATAAGCATTATTCACAGCAGGAATAAATAATTGTAATTCTCTTAACACCAATATACTAAAAGTATCTATATTTAATAGGCTTAGGTGAATTAATTTGAGTGCAATACCACTTCAACGTCCAATATATGGTTAATACCGTTAACTAAGTACTTATGTCTCCAAATGAAATCACTACAAAACGACTAAATGATTAGTCTGCATAACATCACTATCGCACATGTATGGAATATCAATACATACTCGTGTTTCCTACGTTTTTTAATGTACGCGACAATCCGTCCCACGTGCAGTGTCATTAAGATTAGTTGAGTCAGAAACTAACTAAAAACTCTTTACATTTAAGGCGCTGTTTACACTAACTAAACTAACCAAAGTTATACGAGCGCCTTGTATTTAGTTTGTAGTACTATGAGACGATTTTATTCCTGTTATTTGACTGTTGATTGGAAATAATAGGTTGGCTAATTCGCAATTCTATTCACACAAGTTCTGTTTAGCACTTTAAGCAGTAAAAATGTACAGTTTTTTTTAACTATCATCATATTATTATTTTAACTAAACCTCTGATTTAAAAACGTACTTGTACCTAATTAGGCAATATGTTTAGTATAATATTATTGATATTTGCTAAATATTGTATTGGTTTTACAGATAAGATTTCAAATCTCAATAATTATGTCAGACAGTATTGATTGAATTACACGTCAAGTAAAATAATAATTGCTTATGTAGCAACACCGCTATCTTCATTACCTTTCATTAATTGCCATGTTTTATCAGTTACACGTATGTAGATAAGTTCTTTTCAAGTTGGAAATTATAACACTTTCTTATCGAGTTTGATTAGCGATAGTTCCCTCGCCAGATGCCAGCATCTGTATCGAGTACAATGTATAATAAGAGAAGCGCGGGAGCGTCACATTTTTTGCTGTCCAAAAAAGTGTCAAGTGATTTCCGCTATTAAATTGAAACGCAAACGATACAATAAAAAATCAAAGGCCAAGACTTTTAATGACTTTTCCAAGACACTCGCTTTTAAAATCCAGCCATGTATCAATGCACTAATATAATTCCGATCACGTCTAGAAATAGGTACAAAGCGAACTAACGAAATGAAACCGAACTTTTTCGATCATTGAAACGAAAACGAAAAATGCAATAAAATTCAAGATGATGAAGTTTAAATCATTGTTCCGTAGAGGACCAAGCCAAGGAAAACAGGAGTCCACCCTAAAGGGTGCTCCTTCGGTCTCCAGCCTCGACTCAAAGCACCACAAGGTCGCACCAGCTCGAGATAAGACACTTAAAATCTTTGGGTCGAAGGAGAAATTACATAAAGCTCATAAGAAGAAGGATTTGGGGAATAACAATGCCGTTTTAGAAGACCCAGAGTTAAGGGAGGTTTTAGGGGAGTATGAAGATGGGCAGGTCACAGGTCATGATTATGGCAGTGCCGAGGAACTGGGTGGGTCCGTAGACGGGTGCGGGTCACAGGAGTGTGTCAGTTTGCCCGTCACTTTGAATGCTGAACACATGCCAGGCTTCCAGGAAGTGGACCTCAGGCCTCGAGTACCATCTGAGGTGAGTATTGTTTTATTTATTATAACTGTTTCTATTTGGTATTTAAACGTAAAGTGAATTTTAAATGATCAACTGTACTCTTTATTTTTGGTTAACAACAAGTATGAATTGGTATTTCTATAGAAATATGAATTTGGAAGGTATAGCGGGATGCTATATTATCGTTAGTCAAATAATAAGACGAGATTTGTAGTATGAATGACTGACTAATTTATACCAATATTTTAGGCTTATATACAGGTTTATAAACAAAGACATGCATATTTATCTAGTAGGGGAAGTGTCTATTTATCATAACAATATTTAAATTATTAATAGGAAGTGTGTTTCAGCACGTTTGCCGGTACGTTTTTGCTAGGCATAGGCTTTTGCCATAGAATAATAACATTTCGTATGAAACACGAAAACCGGTGTGAAACAGCGCTTACGCTGTGTTTCATCGAGTGAGTGAGGATACCGGAGGCCCATACCCCAATCCAACGCCCCCTATCCCCCTCACCATCCCCCTTCCCCCCAGGCCGTGTGGTGTCACCATGCTGCATTGTTCTTTTTCGCATTGAGGATGGTGACAACCACTCTTGGATTCTGCTCATGCTTTCCATCAGGCAGGGCAGAGTCATTTTGGCAGCTTAAATATAACAAAAAAAAAAAAACAAATGCAGACAGCTAATAAATACAAATTATAATTTACTTATCTAAAAATTACGTGGAAACTTGAAACAACTTGAACATTTCAAGCAATTATTATTTATAAAATCGGCAGAAAGGATAGGATTGTTTATATGGATATTGAAAAGTTGATGTAAAAACAACGAGACGTAAATGCGAGCCAGTCATTTTGTTTTGTGTGTGTATGAAAATAGGTTTTAAAATATCATGTTTAGATCTGTTAAGATATTGCTTTATTTTACACTTTATATCGGCATTTGTAATTTGTCATTCTTGTATCATGAAAATGCATACATAATTGGAATTAGTATATGGTATTTAAAATATCTAATAGTATTTCAAATGAGTATTGTTACTCTTGAAAAATGCACAGGTTTTTAAATATTATCTATTCATTACAGAAACGTCTTCAATACTTTAGTAGGTATATTGTTTTGAAGAATGTCAACAATACTATTATTTTTTTATTCAAACTAAACTTCTTGTAAAATTATAGAATTTTACACTACTAATGAAGACAAAACCAGCTTAAATTGTAAATTCATGCAGATTAATGTTAAAATTTTAAATAAATTGTTTTTATTAAGAAGTGAACTCCTGCTAAAAAAATCTAAAACTACTGCGCAGTTTTTGTGTTATCCACAAGTTACATACTATTTACAACTTCCTTAGATTTAATCTGTTTATATTCACAGATATAAAACAGACAAAAATAAGAATTTCACTTCAAGTATATTTTTTTATAAAATACATTACTATTTCTCTCTGTTGGTATAGAAAACAATCTGAATAATCAGATTACAATATATTTAGGACTTAAAATATTAAGGTTGTTCGTGGTATCAGTAATGGTTACAGAAATGGTTAAAGTTCCTTGTAATATGTTTAGGCATCTTTGGTATCTGGAGTACGAGAGATCGAATCGTTGCGGCGAGAACTAGAAGTGAGTACAATGGAACGGGCACAACTGCAGACGCGAGTTGACGAATTGCTGGAGAAGGCATCTGAAGCTGAACGACTCAGGGCCGAACTTGAAAGGCTGAAGGTGAGCTCACCGTTTTTCTCTTACCGGTACCAAATGGAACCTATGAATTTTATATATTGCATCATTGATTGCTCAGAATCGACAGGTGGTTGAAAGCTGACCAAGAACTCCTGCGTAAAAAGGCATCTAATATATTATTATAACGAGTAATGAATTATTTAAAAAAATACCCGAATGCGTATTTTTTTTTGTTTATTTTTTTAATTTTGATGTACCCTGTGTCACTCTTATGGCTAAGACGAATCTATTGACATCACTCACATAAAAATATGAGAAGCTGTTTAGGCACTAGAGCGTGCCTAAAAAAGATACACACATACATACACTCGAAAAACATAACCCTCTTTCTTTCGCAGTCGCGTAATAAAATCTAACAAAGCACAGTTATCATTGCCCAAGTTGTTACAAATATAAGTTATATTGTGCAATGCAATGTAGTATTATAATCTTCATAATATAACTTATTTTAAAAAAAGCAGAAAACGAAAACAAAGAATCGATTAGCCTTGAGTTACCTGAACTGGAGATTAAGGGCCAGTTTCTGATAAAACTTTGGATAGTTATTCGAATTCTTCGTCGTCATCTATTACATATAACTGTCATTCGTTGCCCACGATAAATACCGAAACTAACCGATTTGCTGGCTACCTAACATAGGATAGTTAACATCGTGCTTAGACCAACAGGAGCCGAGCATTAGTAAAATGAAACGCAGAAGAAGTTACAAGGGTCAGCTAACATGATATAATTTCGCAGAGCGTGGAAGTGGATCGCGAAGCCGCGTTGGAGCGTCTCGCGGATGAGAACGGTGCGTTGCGCGCGCGGCTCCGCGGCGTCGCGCACTCCCCGCTCTCCGACAGCGAGAAGCGGCAACTGTTGCTCGCGCCCGCGCCGCGCCGAATGCACTCCTCCGCGCCCGCCTCCATCGCGCTTGCGCACAATGTATGTTGGACCCTCATCGATTACCATAAACACATCCAAACGATTAACTTAATCAATGTTTGACCATCAACGGTTACAGTAATCCGTGATTCGGAGGTCACGTTAAGCAGTCGGTCCCGGTTGTTATCATAGGATAACAGTCGTGAAGCTTAGTTGGAGGCCTTTGGGCGGCTTGAAAACATCCGGCGGTAAGATTACGTAACCACAACGTTGTCTTGCCAGTCCCCAACCCGCACTTGGCCAGCGTGGGGACGTATGGCCTTAACCCTCTCCTGAGAGGAGACCCGAGCCCAGCAGTGGGACGTTATGGGTTGTTGATGATGATGGTTACAGTAATAGAGTACTCTGAATTTGGCCGAAACCATGTCTAAGGAGGTCTACTGCTGGATTTAGGCCTCCCCCAAGACCCTTTGCAACAACTGGTACAGTGCTGCCCGATAACAACCCCTAACAAATTGGCCCAACGACCTGGTGAAGGTCCCGACAAACTGTTAAATGCAGACAGCATGAGACCTTCTCTAGTGATAGTAGTTCATAATTCCTGTTGTAGTAGTTGTCCAATCTACCATCATACGATGTACATCATCAACATCATCATTCATCAACAACCCATAATGTACCACTGCTGGGCTCGGGTCTCCCCTCAGCAGATCGTTAAGGCCATGCGTCCCCACGCTGGCCGAGTGCAGGTTGGGCCTAGCAAGACAACGTTGTGGCTACGTAATCTTGCCGTTGGATGTTTTTAAGCCCCCCAAAGGTCTCCAACTAAGCTTCACGATTATTATCCTTAGATAACAACCGGGACCGACTGTTTAACGTGACCTCCGAATCACGGAGACGATCATAATAACATGTCACCAGCGGTCACCCATCTAAGAACTAACCGCACCGTCGTTGCTTAATCTCGGTGGTAATTTCTAATCACCGAGTGCAACTGGGCTATGAGCGTCTACAATGTACATAAAAGGACAATATCATGCTCTGGCAGAAATATAGAATAAGTAAGTCACTTTGACAGTCATTTCTATCGTCTATTTAAGGGCGAAGGCGACAGCGGGGAAGCTAGCACTCCAGAATGGGACAAGCACTCGTCTTCGTCACTCAGCGAGGTCTCTGTCGCGTGCCTGCAGGACCGCATACTGCAGATGGAGGAGCACCATTATAGGTATACAACACTTTCGAATATCAATAAAAAATTGTGAAGAGAAGGAAAACCTGAAAACTTCTAAGAAGAGGTGTATATAAACAACAGGTGGACTATTAAAGGCTGTTAATGTGAAAATAAAAAAGTATGATGAAGGAAACATGGACATATAGTTACCATAAAAAATTTCTAGACGTTCTTAGTTTTCAAGATAATGCTTTTCTAGTTGTATGAGAGAGACGAAAAAAATCTTACTCTCAGGAATTGCCTTTAACACCTTTAAAGCATAAAGCATTTTTTTTTAAATTGTTTATGAGATACAAGCAACCGTAATTGGTTGTTCAGTTTCTCTATCAATATGAATATCAGTATTATGTAATTTTTCAAATTAAGGACATTTATTTTAGTAGTTGAGGCGCTCATAGCCCAGTTGCACTCGGTGATTAGAAACAATCAGCGAGGGCAAGCAACGACGGCGCGGTCAGTACCTGGATGGGTGACCGCTGGTGGCATGTTACCATGAGCGTCTCTGTGATTCGGAGGTCACGTTAAGCAGTCGGTCCCGGTTGTTATCATAGGATAACAGTCGTGAAGCTTAGTTGGAGGCCTTCGGGCGGCTTAAAAACATCCAACGGTAAGATTTACGTAGCCACAACGTTGTCTTGCCAGTCCCCAATCCGCACTTGGCCAGCGTGGGGACGTATGGCCTTAACCCTCTCCTGAGAGGAGAGCCGAGCCCAGCAGTGGGACATTATGGGTTGTTGATTTGATTTTAGTAGTGATAGTACTAAATGACGGGCTATTTATGTTTTTTTTTTATTGGACAGTACAAGCGAAGAGTTGCAGGCGACGTTAGCGGAGCTTGCGGACCTTCAGTCACAGCTGGCGGACGCGCACGCGGACAACGAGCGTCTGGCCGACGAAAAGCAAGTACTGCTGGAGTCACTCTGCCGCCAGACTGAGAAGCTGGAAGATAGTCGCACCAAGGTATGTTAAGCATATTACACAGTTATAAATAAATATTTAAAGACCAGAAACGGTTTAAAGGTAGTTGAGTCACTATGAGTACCGTCCATGGAGTCGAACAAGAATCCACGGACGGCTACACTGATTGCTGTGAGTTCAAACCCAACATAGAACAATTTTTTTTATTACAACTCCCCTTTTAGGAATAAACTATGTCGCGGGGGAATTTGCAAACATACATGAAACGGACACAAACACGAACACCCAGACTCAGAATAATAATTTGTGGCTCACACAAAATGTTGTCCCATGTAGTATTTAAACCCCCAACACTTGGCGCAGTAGAAAGCGGCGTGGCGACCGCTTAAACCACGAGGCCGACCGTACAGTAAACTTTGTGTGATCCACAAATTATTGTTCTGAGTCTAGGTGTTCTTTGCGTCCGTCATATATATGCTTGTCAAGTCCACCACAACCGGGAATATTCTTAGTGCGCGAGTTGTTTTTAATAGAAGACCCTCCTACCCGTCCTTGTTACAGCTGTTATAAGAAAGTTACGATCCCTTTCCTAGCATCACTTGTCACTCTTCCTCCCTTAATTTGTATTTTTTTGCTTTTACATGTTTTAATAACGACCTTTTCGATTCTGCAATGTTTCTAAACAGGTAGTATTCACGACAAAATTAATTGTAGTATTACCTTTTACGTGAAGTACATTCAACAAAATATCAATCTCAAAATTGGTTACTTGACATGCTACGATTCTTCTTAGTACTAAGTACATTTTACTGTGGGAGAGTCACGCTTCGGCATGAATGGGCCGGCTCGAGCGGAGTGATACCACGGCCTCACAGAAAACCGGTGTGAAACAGCGCTTACGCTGTGTTTCATCGAGTGAGTGAGGATACCGGAGGCCCATACCCCAATCCAACGCCCCCTATCCCCCTCACCATCCCCCTTCCCCCCCAGGCCGCCATAGTGTGGGTCACCATGCTGCATTGTTCTTTTTCGCATTGAGGATGGTGACCACCACTCTTGGATTCTGCTCATGCTTTCCATCAGGCAGGGCAGAGTCATTTTGGCAGCATAAATATATAAAAAAAAAAAAAAAATACTTAATTCGTTAGGTAGAATTATTTCATAATATATTTTTCTACTGTATTGTTACTTACAGGTCGACACACTTCAAGAACTGCTTCTTCGGGAAGGAGTTGAACCCGAGATACTGGTGTCGGGGGACCCTGACCAACAATTGCTAGCAGTACTTAAGGTGCGCTAATTAGTTTTAACGTTACTGTGTATGTTCGTACTTGACGATTTTGACTTATCTATGTACAAAGTTACATAATCGTAGTTGACTATCAAGTCAAAATTAGCTTTTTAAATGTCAAGTTGGCAAAATCAAAATGCAAATGGACGTATATTATGACAAATTTATTTTAGACTCTTGTCAGAATTAGCTGATTTGGTTGGTTGCCATATTGTCAAGAGAAGAAGAATATTGGACTCGAAGAGTCGACTGCCTGGTTGGCGCAGTGGCAGCGTAGGAGACTGCTGTGCATGAGGTTTCGGGTTCGATTCCCGGGTTGGACCAAATGTTTGTTTGATCATGATATGTTTAATATGTATGGATTTAAAAAAAAGTATATTTGTATTTATATCAGTTATCTAGTACCCATAAAACAAGCTCTGCTTAGTTTGGGACTAGATGGCGTTATGTAATAAAAATATAAATACGTATCCAAAAATTATTAAATAACTAACCCTCTAGTCAATTTGACATTCTACAAGCGTAACCGATAATAGAAAACTAATGAATGACATCTCTCAACGCTAAGTCACGTAATCAAAACAAAATAATACAAGACAATAGAGGACGATAACGGTTTTGGAAAGAGAATCGACGCGCAACATTTGCATCTTGGTTAGTTTAGGGGGCTGTTTTTATTATATATTATTCATATATTCTGTATTAACTTACGGGTATGTGTAAGTTGACGGACTTAACACGTAGTTATAAGTAACTGACGGTAGAAGGCTATCGGCGATGTATTATATATCTAGTAATACAAGTTAAGGAGATGTGTTTATTCCAGGTATCTCAAGAAGAGCGAAGGCATCTGTTAACGAAACAAGAACAGTTGGAAACTGAACTGAGCCAGACTAAGACAGCGCTAGAAGAAAAAACCAAAGAAAATGAAATGCTTGCTGAGCGAATACGGTACAAATATTTATACATATATATACTAGTTCCGGCTTCGGCGCCGCCCACGTATATATCGGTTATCGCGGTAAAAAGTAGCCTATATCCTCTCTCAAGAGTCATAGTGTTTCCATGACAAATTCCATTGTTTAGCCATGAAACCGTTACGGATAGACAGAGTACTTTTGAATTTAAAATATTAGTACCAACGTATTTACAAAAAAATAATGTGTGTTTAATTTTACTACTACGAAGTTCGACTATAATTAAAATTGTTTAATTTTCTAAGCTTTCCGCCTTGCTTCTCCATGTAAACTTTAAATGTGGCGAATTTCACACTCCTATATTTGCATAATTACCGTAAAAAGATATAGGTACCCATAATATAATTTTGAGACTAGACGGTATTAAGTGAATTTGTCAGAACATAATTGCTCTATTAATCCCCTACCTTTTGTTNATTTAAGCCGCCAAAATGACTCTGCCCTGCCTGATGGAAAGCATGAGCAGAATCCAAGAGTGGTGGTCACCATCCTCAATGCGAAAAAGAACAATGCAGCATGGTGACCCGCACTATGGCGGCCTGGGGGGAAGGGGGATGGTGAGGGGGATAGGGGGCGTTGGATTGGGGTATGGGCCTCCGGTATCCTCACTCACTCGATGAAACACAGCGTAAGCGCTGTTTCACACCGGTTTTCTGTGAGGCCGTGGTATCACTTCGGTCGAGCCGACCCATTCATGCCGAAGCGTGGCTCTCCCACAATGAATACTACCTATTCGTACAGGACGCTAGAAGCTAACGCAGAGCGCGAAGAGAGCGAACGAGTCCGATGCGAGCACGAGGCGGAGTCTGCTCGCGAGCAGGCCGCCACCCGCCAGCACCAGATCGCCACGCTCACCGACCTGCTCGACGCTGCTAAGGCCAAGGTAACGTTAGTAAGTTCACTACCACATATTCATCATCCATCTATCGCCCTCCACTGCTAAACCAATGCTTCGTTAAACAATTCTTTTGTTCCTTATTTAATGTGAGAGGTTACCGGAGCCCAAAACCTGGATAGTTGTTTGCCCTTTTCTATACGAATAAATAAACCTGAAGTATCTGTTTGTAATATGATATTAACAGTTTTCATTAAATGCATAGGGAAAGCAAGCACGGTACTTAATCAAATTAAAATGCTGCGCAGATATTATACCATAAAAAAGCCCTCAAACAAACCACAGAATGTCGGTTTTGGTCTTGTTTTGATGGTTTTTAGTAGACTTTAGAAGGCAAGGAGGCTAATAAACTTTCCCTATTTGTGTTTGTAAACAGTTATTTACTATAAAAGTTTATAGTGAGGCATTGTTTAAAGATAGATATCGCGGTTTAAAGATAGATTGTTTTTGTAACCTTAACCGTTTACGCAGCTCACTCAATGAAAACTCTCAAAAGGAATAACTTTTCCGTGGTTTTTCAATATTTTGTCATTGATAATATTTAATAATTCCTGCGCGATTGAACGCATCGTAATCTGGTAGGGTGTAGTACAAGTGATGGCGGTTTTACGTATAAGCGGGTGCGGTTCCAGCTAGAGGAGCGCGCGGGGGCGGCGGCGGGCGCGGCGGAGGNGCGGAGGCGGCGGCGGCGGCGGCGCGCCGGGACGCGGACGCGGCAGCGGCGCGGGCGCTGGCGCTGGCCGAGCGCCTGGCGCATGCGCAGCGACAACTCGACAAGGCGCACTTCGACGCACGGAAACTGCACGACGACGCGCTGGTACGTACGATGTACACCACTCGGAGAATCGCAGCGAATGCTATCTTTCTTGACACACTTGAAAATAAACTCTAAACTATATCAGTATAACGTGCAAAATGCGCTCTACGACACCGTCGACGAAACTCCTTTTCTACACTCTGAGGACGTTCGCGGAGCATTTAAATATCATAGAACAAAATAAACAAAAACAAAAACAACAACCCATCATGTCCCACTGCTGGGCTCGGGTCTCCTCTCAGGAGAGGGTTAAAGCCATACGTCCCCACGCTGGCCAAATGCGGGTTGGGGACTGGCAAGAATACGTTGTGGCTACGTAAATCTTGCCGTTGGATGTTTTTAAGCCGCCCGAAGGCCTCCAACCAAGCTTCACGACTGTTATCGTATGATAACAACCGGGACCGACTGCTTAACGTGACCTCCGAATCACGGAGACGCTCATGGTAACATGCCACCAGCGGTCACCCATCCAGATACTGACCGCGCCATCGTTGCTTACCCTCGATTATTGTTTCTAATCACCAAGTGCAACTGGGCTATGAGCGCCTCAACTAAAGCTAGCTAGAACAAAATATCCACTATTAAATCTTCTATGCCGGTACGGTCGGTTCGTTCAGACTTTTCCACAGCGTAAACTTTATTACCAATATAATATTAAACAATTACAAATTCCACAAACAAACCTCTAAAATCAGAATAACTCAAATAATCAAATTAATCTTTCGAAATTACAGGTATCGAGAAATAATGCGAAATCTACGATATCGGAGCTAGAATTCCAGATCGAACAACTGCGACAGGAGAAGTCTGCCATGCAAGGCGAGATGAAGACTCTTAAGGATAACGTAGAGGAGCTACAAATACAAGTAAACAAATACATTTCATCATCACACATTGTCTTTAAATTAAATATTAAGTAGTTAAATAAAATACTAATTTTTCACACACACACACACACACACACAACACACACACACACACACACACACACACACACACACTACACACACACACACTAACTTATTCCTCTACTAAATATTGCCATTATTCTATTATTATTGCATTTTTAAAATTAATTTGATCATTATTTTTGATTTAGTTTGATTACAATTATTATTAATTAGTGTGGTTGCATATTGTTCAGCAACGATGCCAGAATTTCTTTTTATACTCTGTCCTAAAATGGTTGCGCTGTATTATCTAACTGTGCCATATAAATAGTTGCTGATACTTATAGCACAGGTTTTCCTTTTTAAGTATCAGCAGTGCATTATTTGTAATTATATGTGATACGAAAACTGTGAATTGTTAGTGTAAATTTGTATTGTGAAAAATAAAAAAAATAAAAAATTGTCTGGCACGGGGGGCATCGTGTTTTAGAGGGTCGTCACATTGCTCTCCAATTCGCCGAGTGTTGTGAGTTCAAATCGTACAAAAGAGAAAACTTTGTGTGATACGTAAATTGCTGTTCTGAGTCTGGGTGCTCATTATGTCCGTTTCATGTATGTTTGTAAAGTCCCCGCGACACAGGATGTGAATTCCTAATGCGGAAGTTGAGTTTGTGGGTTCGTTGAGAAAATGAAAATATTTCAGGTACAAGTAGCTTCAGACGAGAAGTTGGCATTAATGTCACGAGCGGGCGAAGCCCTGGCGAGGGTGGCCGAGCTGGAGAGGCAACTGCAGGACGCTCGCTCCCGACACGCACAGCTCACCAGGGACAGGGAGCGGGACGTGAGTGTGATTTTTAATTACTTTATAAATATAATTAATTAAAAAAACTCTATAAAGGTATGCTTATGTAACAGTCATAAAATTTACACTATATAGTGCAATCAATGGACTACGGCTTGACTGATTGGTATACGCCGACGTCCCATCATCAAGAATTACCCTTAGAAATAGGTGTTTACACATAAAATGGGTTTCATTATAATGAATTAAAAATTTAACAACATTACAATAAACCACTAACAAGCTAGAGGCATTAGACGGTAGTCCGTTTATTCAAGGATGAATTTGTTTAATTTTATCAATATTTACTACATAAAAAAGTGAAACAAGTAGTAAGTTAATTAAAAAAATACGTTAATCTTTAGGAAACGGAGTGGAAACAATTCCAAAGTGATCTTTTGATGACGGTACGCGTCGCCAACGACTTCAAAACCGAGGCGCAGAGAGAATTAGAAAGACTCGTCTCCGAGAATAAAGTGGCAAGAGACCGCATACGGTTGTTGGAAGACCAGATGCACTCGCTCAAGGGTAAGTGTGAGGGAGTTACGAGAGGTCTACATGTAGGGGATCTTGCGAGTTTTTGTGTGAAAATAGTTTGTAACCTTTATGGTGTAGCTAATGTATGTAGGTATTACTTATTAGGAATTCACATGCTATGTTTTTTTAAAAATATATATAAAGCTTTCCTTATTAGTACTAATTTTATGTATTTATTTTTATTAAATTTTGCTGTCAATTTTGTAAAGAAAATGTTGATAAAGTAATCGTAGTATTAATGTGTTCTAGTAGTTCAAGTTGTAATATAGAATTTTTCCATACAATATGTGTTTAAAAAAAAATGTTTCATGAAGTCAATGATGAACGCCGTAGGAATTACATGGAGTATGTTATAGTGTAGTTATGCAATGAATACCTTTCCGTTACTAAAGTCCTTGAGTAGTCTTGACTGTGTTATTCGAAATTTGATAGATGATATATATTTTCTCTAAAAACCTCGCAAGAAATACTGTTGCATGTGTATGAAAGATTGTTATGAAAGTAGTTTTGGAGTTATGTTAACATTTTATATATTCTGCTTTGTATTTTGCAAAATAAAGCACGAAATGGTTCTTTTTTCAATTGAATTCAAAATTTGTTTGAGAGAACTTTGAAATTATAATAGGTTATAAAGAAGATTTATTGTAAAGATATCTGTAAATCGATCTCAAAATGCATTGCATGTTACCAAAACAGAGAATAAAATAATTAAAAACGTTTTTGGTTCTTTCAGTCTGCAGAATTAACAAGCATTCTCATGCACTAATTCTGTGTAAAAAGCTTTCAGTATTAGATGTACCATACGTACTAACATAAATAGCGAAATACCATCAATGTCTAATCTCAATTTGATGTACAACACAGGTATTGACAGGTCGGAATCTGTGGATAGCGTTTATTCGGATGATAACAAAGAATTGAAGCAATCAGATTCTTTGGACTCGCAAATTGATGATATAAACTCTATTAATATATTCAAAAGTATAAGAACTAGATATTTATCTAGGGTACATAGTGTCACAGATAACCCAGTTAGAAATAGTATAATTGATCAAGCTTTCTACAAGTCGAACAGTGTTCCTGAATTAGGAGCCGCCTATGATAAGCCCACGCTATTTAAGATCGAGAATGTTACCACAGAAGATACGAATGTTGATGAAACTCAAGCCAACTTAAGTCCGAAGTCATCAGAAGATCATCCTAGTATAGTTTTGGCTGAAGCTGTCTTACCTCCTTATGAAGGCAAGGAGTTAAAACGACAAGATGCAATTGACTTGGATGAAACTGTCGATCCTCCTGTAGATTATCCTGATAAAGTAGATGATCTGAATCCGAGCATAAGATTAGTTAAATCGGAATCCGTCTATCCATCTGAACTGAGCGATGATATATTAAATCCCAAACTATCAGGAATGTATAAAGGCAAACCAAAAGCTGTTAGTATGGATAATTTGAATACTAATGAAGAATATAAAGATGCGTTAAATGAGGCTACCAGCATAGAGTTCCTGAACGTTATTAAAGAGAGTGAAGTTTCTCTTTTTTCTGGATCATCAGATAGTGTTTTCATGTCACCTAATGAGAAAAATAATAATAAACCTGATCAGATAATCGAAGCAAATAATAACGAGGTCAAGTACGAAATTCCCATCGTTAAAGCAGAAAAAATACTTCCCTTCCCCTACCCTGATGACATAAAGACTCCTATTAATTTAATTCAACCAGTTCAAACAGGTAATATTGATGATAACGTTGAGAAACAGTTTAAACAAGTAAATGAGGAATTGAAGTTGACTTTTAAAGCGGCAATTGAAAGAATCATCGGGAGCAATAGAGCTAAGAAAACAACTCCTCCAAAAGTATTACAGAGAAACGATATTGACGATGATTTAAATCCATCATCTACAGATCATTCTGATAATAACATTGTTCCATCTAGTCTTAAACAATTACCAAAACTTGAAACTAAAGAAAAATTATTAGTAAACGTCACAGAAAGTATAAGTAATACTGAAAAATCTGATACGCAAACTATTCCGCATACTGAAGATGATATTGATACTACACGAATAATAAATGAGAATGCACCTCCTAAGCCCGACGAGACAGTAGATGATAGTGTGAGCTACCACTTAAAAATAAACACCCCTGATGTATGTGATGATAGACTAAAGATAGTTGCAACTCAAACTAATGCAAGTATTAGTAAGAATAAACCTGTAAATACCTTAACGACTTTTGTAGCCCCCATTAAAATCGGTAACATGAACGTTGCACAGGGATCTCCAATAATATTAAGTCCGGTTCTAATACAGCCTGTGTTGTTGAAGCCTATAATCAATCATCAACATTCAACGACGGAACCAAAACCGGAAATTAAAAAAGCAACAATTTATTACAATGATATTGATCAAGTGGCGACTGAAGCCAAAATAGAAAACATCAAAGAAAAAAGAGTGCCAGAAATAGAAAAAAATGACGATGCTCACATGAAAAAAGGGCTATATCAAAAGAATGTAAAAGCTAAATCTCTTCCTTTCTTATCATGGAAAAGCCTTGGACCCAACGATAATATAATTGGGAACAAAAGCCCATCGCCCAGCAAATTTGCAACGAAGTTTTTAGAAATTCCTAAACCTGAAGTGCAACAAGTAAAGCCATCTAAAATACTTGACAGTCCTAAAATTACAACAAAATCTGAAGATCCTCCGAAGACTGTAGTGAAACTGTCAAGGTCACCTCAATTTTTGATAGAAAATAAATATTATCAGCCACTAGAAAATGTACCTTTTATTATAAATACAACTCAAGCTCCAAACATACCTCAACCGATCCAAAAAAAAGAAGATAAACCATTACTAACTACGAATCCCCTCACTGCTAGTTTGCCAGTTCCATTTAGGCAAAATTCTGAACAGGAGAACGTGTACGAAGAGATAGGACCTGTGATATCTGAAGTGATATCAAAAAATGAAAATATCGCAGATGACGAAAAAATATCCAATAAAAGTCAGAACTCGACTGAAGACTTTTCCTCGGTGGTTCGTGAAGAACTTTTAAAAGTTCCCAGACGAGCCAAAAAACCGAAAAACGATAATCGAATACTGAAATCGAAATCTGTAGACCTTGAATCAAAATCTGACGATTTGATTGAGGGTACTGCAGTAATGAAAGAAATGGCGAGCATTACTAAATCTGTGATAAGCTTGTCCAGGGCTCCTAGTGCTAAGGACATACCAAAGAAATCTACGGGTACTATAGGGGAGATAGTACAAAATCTGGACAAGATGTCTTCTGAGGGCTCAGAAGTTACTTTAAGAAAATTTTCTTTACAAAATCAGCGTTCGCCTAGTATGGACACTAATACGGGGTCATTACCAAGACAGAGGCCGTACTGGAAGACTCAGGAGCACAAGCGTTTGTCGCATCCCCTCAGGTCATTGAACGATCCGCCGCCGCGTCGACCGCTACGTAAGTGATGCTTTTGTGAAAGAAAGCTAATCGTCCGCGTGTGAATATGTAAATAACTGTATAAATGTATGGAAACATTATGATGTCGTGTGATGTGAGTCTCATCAGGTGTCGGTAGCACGGTGGTGGCTACTTGTTGGTTTTATGTAAACTTTTGAACGGCTCTTACTTCTAATAATCTTTAAGTTATTAGGTACATAAAATATATTAAAAAAAACACTCTTAGGAGGCGTTCAAAAGTTTATATTGTAATCGTGTTTTACTTTCAGACTCTGGTTGTACATACATCTACGGTTACACATTTTAAACACTTCACAATATTGAAAAGACATAAAAATACTCGATAACAGCGGTTGAGGTCTCATTCATGAAAAGAATTTCTCAGCATGTTTCTCTTTCACAGCACTTTCGTGGTTTTGCATTGGTGTAGGGTATATATAAGAAATCTAAGTTCTTGTGAAAATGTCAAACAAAACATAATGGATGTAAAGTTTCGGATTAAAAATCGATATTACGAACTTATCAACATGACAGTCCATAGCCATGAGACCATCATTTATGACATAAGTAACGTATAGTATATTTGACAGCAATACCACCGCGAACAGAGGAAACGCCTCCACCCCCACCATTGCTCACCAGTGCATCTCTGCAGGACATAATGGCAACTGCAGCATCACATAGGAGGACTAAAGGTCAGAATTCTTTAAACCTTCAAATCTTAAATCATTCTTTTACTCAATAACTATGGATGAATCAATCGCATTTATTGTATGTATCCATTTCTACCCGAAGTCTGTTTGAACTCTGAACCCTGTAGGGAAACCGAGTGTCAATAATTTAAAAGATTCCACACTACACTGAGTTTCACTAAATTCTCGATAATAAATAATAATAAATATAATAAATATGTTCAGACATTTTAACACACAACGCCATCTAGTCCCAAACTAAGCAGAGCTTGTACTATGGGTACTAGATAACTGATATAAATACTTATATACTTTTTTTTTTGTAAATACATACATATTATACATAGAAAACACCCAAACTCCGAAACAAATATTTGCAGATCATACAAACATTTAGCCCGACTCAGGAATCGAACCCGAGACCTCTTGCACAGCAGTCGCAAGTAGGATTTAAAAGACTAGATAAAATTCGCATAGACACCTAATGCCTACCTGATTCATTTCAATCCTCCAGGTCGCTAGGAAACCCTTGTTTTTGAGTGTATTTGTTCTTTTTTTCTTTCTTTAATTGACAATTGTAGATTAGGGCATTCTTTTTTTGTTTTTTTTTCAGGAGTAAGTCGTCAGGACTCCCGTTTGTCAGTGAAATCGCTAATAGAGAGCATAGAGAATGCGGCTAAAGCAGCTAAACAGCAATCGCCGGCATCTACGCCTGTTGAAGAATGGCCTCAGGTAAATTTCTAAATATTGCCTAAAATGTAACTTCTGAAAGCTTCTCTCCTTGTTTGCATCCTTAGGTGTAAAGATAAATACTAAAACTTAGATTGACGGTCAATTCAACGGCGCTTATGTCAGATTTTTACCGGTAAATATAACTTATATATTTAGGCCAAACGAATTTATATTTATGTTCAGCAAACCACAGTAGGAGTATCAACTACGACTACAGCTAACAATATAAAGAACGGATTATCGGAAACTACGGCACCTACAAACGGCATTGCGGCCACCAGTTATTCCAAGCCCCCTCCAGCTAGAGGTACCAGACCTTCACCCATCACTACAGGTGAGTTATACTCCGGAGACAAATACAAAATTGTGACGTCATCGATACAAATAACTGGCCGCTAAGACTTTTATTTGTTAAGTAGTAGCGAATTATTACGTCACTGTTTTCTTAAAACATATGCACTGTTCGTTGCATATATTACTTATATACAGATAAATATGTATGTATTTGCACTAATTTTATCGTTTTAATAAGTATACATAATATTATTAAACATTTTATTATTATCATTATACTTCTGACAGTACTAATATATATTATTAAAATACTAATCTACCTTAAAGTATTATACTTGTAGAAGTATTGTAGGAAACATTAAGTAGAAACAACTTAGTAGTAAGTATAATATATATTCTAACAGTTATTGGGAGACTTTTGAATAAAATAAACTAATATTGCATACTGCATACTTTCGATGAATTAACCATCACCTGGCTTTCATTAATTTCATTTTCAAAGGACCTAGTAAGTTTAAAAGTTATTATAGTTTTTACATTAAGACTGGTATAATATTGAGAATAATGTCGTCTCAAGATTAATATTTTCTGATTATTTTTACTCCTTATACATTCAGCTCAAAATAAACTCATTTTCGACAACTATTAGTATAAGTGAACACAATTTCAACTTTATTACATATGCGTAAAAGTCGATGTTAGCCTGTTTAAAAAAAGTGAACTTTCTGTACCTGCTTGATTTTTGTTTTTGGTGTAAAATAGGAAAGTTTTATATGATACCGGCTACATAATCGCATGAGTCGTCGCTTGTTGTTTACAGCATGGCCGCATGAACGAGGCGCGTAGCCGACTCAACCCCTTGCCTATAACTAATAACGCTATATATTTATGTTTTTGTGTGCGTCCACCTTAATTTATTATCTAAACATAATTACATGCATGCATGCCAACTATAGTTTTATTTACCCTTTTGTTTTTACTTTTTATTTTATTTTTCTTTCTTGTTCTTGTTTTTTAATTTATACATTTTTGTTTTCTTCTCTGAAAGGTGATTAAATGAAATGTGTTATTCACATCTTAAAACTTTGATATATGAAGCGTTTTTTTTTATAAAGTATAATAGCTTATAAAGTAGTAGTAATAATGATGACGAATTTTATTAAATATATAGTTTAAAATGTTCTGTGACATTATTTCACCTTTACGAGAAGAAGAAGCTTTTGATCAGTTGGACAAGTCACTTCACTCGCGAAGGTTTCAGCTTACAAATATTATTGGATCGATTTATTTCGACTGCAATCTTAAAAACTGATGCAGTATACTAACCAATACATGGAGTAACTTATTAAAGAGCTGCTTATATTTTTAGAGATAGTACTATTTAAATGGCCTAATATATCCAGAAATGGATAATCATTCAAAGGAACGAACGAATGAATGATATCTAGAGGTGTTGGTACCCCATTGTTACGTTATGCAGGCGAGTGTTTCGCTATATTTTCTAAAGAATGCTTTTTACCTCTACGGTAAAGGCTCTACGGTGTGTAACAATGTTCAGATTTTATACTTGGGAATCGGCTACACTTTGCATTGTTTGTGTTCACTATAAAATATTTCCATATTGTGCTGGATTTGGAAATATTTCCCTCATGTACGCAACACACACGGACTTATGATAATTCATTATGATTATTATTCGAAAACAGTTTTTTAAATTTTGGAGGGTAGATTTAAAAGAACTTAGTTTTATGTTTGTTAGCGTTCTTTTAGAACGTTTTTTTTATCTAATGAATAAGGAAACGGAAAGGGAAAAACGATAGCGTTCATAATTAATTAAGAATCTTAACTAGTCGGCAAAAAATACTATCTGAATTCACAAGATTATTATTATTATTTTCACTCTGTCTACAACTGTTAAGTTCATATCACACTATCGACATTGTTATTGTTTTCGGTACCAATTGTTGTTTATTACTTTAATTTAAATATAAGATCTATAACTCTTTTTTAAATTTTGGAGGGTAGATTTAAAAGAACTTAGTTTTATGTTTGTTAGCGTTCTTTTAGAACGTTTTTTTATCTAATGAATAAGGAAACGGAATGTCATTTTTAATACTTTCAAAATTAACCCTGTACAAGGGAAAAACGATAGCGTTCATAATTAATTAAGAATCTTAACTAGTCGGCAAAAAATACTATCTGAATTCACAAGATTATTATTATTATTTTCACTCTGTCTACAACTGTTAAGTTCATATCACACTATCGACATTGTTATTGTTTTCGGTACCAATTGTTGTTTATTACTTTAATTTAAATATAAGATCTATAACTCCCCATCCAAAATTTCAAAACGTCAGTTTACTAAACATTACTGATTATAATTAAAATATAAAGATAAATGAAGTTTACCATACCAAATAATAAGTATGTGAAGTCCGTGGCGTGTGTGCGTATCGCTTGCGTTGACTGTGTCTAACGTACGTTGGGTGGGGTGTCAGAGCCGGCGGCGGGCAACATCCCCGACGAGCAGCGCACCCTGCACTCTCTGCAGCAGAAGGCCATCGAGTCCTTCGTCAGGAGAAATAGCTACGGTGACATATGTGAGTACACGGCACGTAGTAAACTAACAACGTTGCCTTATGCTGTATTTGCAGTAAGTTTTGATAAATAACATGCCGACACTATAAGAGCTTATAGCCCAGTTGCACTCGGTGATTAGAAACAATCAGCGAGGGCAAGCGAAGACGGCGCGGTTAGTACCTGGATGGGTGACCGCTGGTGGCATGTTACCATGAGCGTCTCTGTGATTCGGAGGTCACGTTAAGCAGTCGGTCCCGGTTGTTATCATAGGATAACAGTCGTGAAGCTTAGTTGGAGGCCTTCGGGCTTAAAAACATCCAACGGTAAGATTACGTAGCCACAACGTTGTCTTGCCAGTCCCCAACCCGCACTTGGCCAGCGTGGGGATGTATGGCCTTAACCCTCTCCTGAGAGGAGACCCGAGCCCAGCAGTGGGACATTATGGGTTGTTGATGGTTGATGATGACTATTAGAGAGGTTTTAGTTTTAAAAATTTGCGGTTTTAGCTCTAGATTTAAAGTAAACTCTGTTAATATACAGAGGGAGTATACATTCAACTACTACACATACATCATACTTCTATACGTTCAACTTTGTGTATTTTTTTTATGTTCTACATTTTTGTAGAAGAACAGTTCGTTAGTCTTCTTACATAAAATATTTATCGCTATGAAAAAGAATTTATGTGCAGTAGGCATACGTGATCGTACCAAGAGCGGCATTATAATTGTCTATATCGTTGAAATAATCTTAAAATGAATCTTGCGTATTGAATTTTAATGAAAACAAACTTTTTTTCATTACAAAAGGTGAGAGAAAGGATCCACTGAATGCTCTACAAGTGAAAAATGGAGGTTCAAAACGCAATGCGCTGTTGAAATGGTGTCAACAGAAGACCTTGGGGTACAACAATATAGATATTACTAATTTTAGGTAAGTTATCATTGCTTATCAAAAAATCTATACATATAACGAATGTATGTTTCGAATTTATACATATACAAGAAACGGACACAAAGAACACCCAGACTCAGAATATCAATATATAGTGTGAGATAATAGATAGTGTGTAGTTTACATAAAAATATGCACTTTTTCTTCCTCTGCGCCATGTTAACAAACCCCAGTACTAAGTATATAT
>PKRV01000450.1:531404-588185 GCA_003709505.1 Hyphantria cunea | reverse complement strand
ATAGTAGTAATAAATATATATATAGTAGTAAGTAGTATATATATATATATATATATATATACTACTCTCACCCACCTAAGTATATGCATTATCTAACGCATAAATTATATTTTATAGTTTAAGAAAAACTAAAAAACGCTCTTACAAAAGTCAGTAACAACAGGTGTATCTCATGAAGGCGTGTCAAATATGAGGACATTATCAGCTTCTGTATGTTGCCCAGTTCTTCGTGGAACGACGGGCTGGCGCTTTGCGCGCTGCTGCACTCGTACCTGGGAGACGCGCGCGTGGGCTACTCCGCGCTGTCGCCGCACGACAAGCGCACCAACTTCTCCGTGGCCTTCGCAGCCGCGGAGTCCGTCGGGATACCCACCACTCTGGTCAGTATACTACCATCTCCTAGTATTTACCCTATCCTCTTATCACTTCCCTATCTCTGATCTCGGATTCGATTCCCGTGTCAATACAAATATTTGAATCTGTAAATATTTGTTTGTTTGGTTGTTTTCTGTGTATAATATTTTATACATACTTGTGACTGTTCCTGTTGTACCATTTCTTACCATATATAAACAATAAAGACAAATAAATAAAAAAAAGTACCTTTTTCCAAAATGAGAAAAAAAATATAAGTATTCTATCAATTCAGTTCGACCTTTCGACTGCCCCGATGGTGTAGGGGTAGCAAATGCGACTGCTGTGCTGTGATCTCGGGTTCGATGTCCGTGTCAATACAAATATTTGAATCTGTAAATTTTGTTTGTTTGGTTGTTTTCTGTGTATTATATGTATCTATTTACAAAATGAGAAGTGAAATATAAGTATTCTATCAATCCAGTTTCCATAGCTCTACTTGCTGCATTTTTATAATTGGTATATTATGTGTCGTAGAATATTCAAGACATGATCCACCAGGAGCGGCCGGACTGGCAGCAAGTCATGGCGTATGTAACCAGCATTTACAAACATTTCGAAACTTAGTGCTCAAATACCGACTGTACTACCAAGTAATAAGATAACTATTTAAACGTAATACGTATGGCCGAAAACATTTATTATATAATAATACACAAGTAGCAAATGCTTACTACTTCTGTAGCTTTGTCGTCGCTAAAAATATAATAGACTTCAGAAGAGATTAAATAAAATTAGGCGTTGAAAAACTATATTTTTTATGGAATATTTAAATGTTGCTTTTAATATACCTTGTATGTATGTATTGGTAAATTTGAAAAAGTAAGTTCGTAATATTTTTTATTAGAGACTGTTTCATTAACTCGCTTGACCAATAAAGCAAAAAGGTAAATAAAATTTTGAGTCTCTTAATATATGTCAAATTGTAAAAGGCAGAGGTAAAATCAGTTGTTAAGCCTTTAAAAAAATTAAAAATAAGTATACATATCGACACTGGAAAGGAAAAGTCCTAAGCGACAGTTAGGGCAATATTGTTTTCGATCTTTTTTCATTTCTAGCATCAATGTATTCAGTATACATTCAACTTTGCAAGTATCTTATTACATATACGAATATTAAACAATGCAATTAGCTGTACACCTATGCATATTGTATGGCCTTTATTATTACGAGCATCAAATAGGTTGTAACTACATTCCTAAACTGAGTTAATATTTGTGAGCTGGCAAACTTTTATGGTAGTTTTGGGAACAATGATGTGATTTAACACGTTTGAATTGTGGAATGCATTGATTACTTGGTGCCTGAATTATTTATTCGACGTGGTAAGCTATATCTCAATGTTTGAATTATTTAATGAGAATTAACGTGAAGAATAAAATGTTATTCGCTTTAGAAGTCTTTTGATAACAATGTTATCAAAAGTTGAAGATAACGTCTATAAATGATCAGGCACCAGAGATGACTGATAAAATGCCTTGTGTTAGCCTTATAGGAACGAGCCGTCTTTCCAAAAACAAAGACTGATTGATATGTTAGGTTGGTAGGTGGGGAACAGCATGGTAGGTTATGACTAAGATCATAGTAGAAAATGTAGCTTGACCAGAAATATTAAATCACTTTTGTAGAAATTGTGTATTTTAAGTGGCAACTTTAGATATTTCGATATATTAGTCTCATATGCAGGTGATATTTAAGCGTGAATAATTAAAAAAGGGAATAAATATACATACTTTTTTAATTTGTAATTTTATTGTTTCGCAGTAGCTATAAAAAACTTTATGAATACAATATTTTTGAAATGATCTTTAGTATAAAATTTAATAATATTGTCAATATCAAAACATGTTTAACTAGTAACATTTTCACCAATATGTGATAATAAGTCTTAATTCTCTCACTTTTTGATATTCATAAAACATTCAAATTAAACCATTTTAGTAATAATAATATTTACTATCTATTAATTATTCTCACAAAGCTCACGCCTTATACTAGCCTTTAACTTGATCAAAAAGAACACAGCTAGCAAGCCTTCGACCAATATAGTTATGTACAAGGTCCGCCTGCGTAGAGCAATTGTGCATTTATATAAGGAATTGAAACACTATAGTTGTAGTACTAGGAATATATCATGTTTATGTACTATTAATGAATATACGTTTCTTAACAAATATGTAATACCAAAAATATAACTATGAGACTTATCTCAGTTAAATCAAGTACGTGTAAATTATATATACCTGCAGATTTTTGTTTTAAAATAGTGTTAATTCTGTTGTTTGAAAACTCTTTCAACTAAACTAAGAATGGATTTTGTTCTGTCATACTACGTCCTAAATATTAAACGGTGAACAAAATTAGATGTATCAGGCTAATATTAAGAGGATAACAGATTATCTTATAGAAATTATAGTTTATTGACAACAACAGAATTAGCACCAGTGACAGTAATTAAAACTCACATATTATTTATTTGACCACATCTGCTAAAATGGCTTTGGAATGTCAGTATTGAGGCAAGCCAGGGATTAAATGGGGCTTCAATATTATACTTAATGAAATGATTGTTTTATGCACTTTTAGAATGAAAATTTCAAAATTTTTGATACGCTTTCGTTCAGTGTTGGACGTATATGGACTAATGATTATTGACACCTTTTTTATCCCCATCGTATTTTTTTTTAACTATATTTGCAAAATATCTTCAATATATGTGAAGAGTAAATAATAAGTCTAAAATTGGGACATAAACAGCTCCGTATAAATGCAAATCTTAAAGAAGAAATCGATTATGTTTTTTTTTCTCAGTGTATTTGAAAATTGTTTGTGATATGATTTGTATTTGTGAATTTTAATATGTTTTAGTTAGTCTGTTGTGTTTAGTGTATGGTATGTATGATGTACTTTAGATATAATTTAATCAGCACATGGATTGTATATTTCCAACTTGGTTGTTGATGCTTAGTAATATAATTATTATTATTACATATTTTGAGATAATTGTATTTTTGTAAATATAGCTTTTAAATAAAGTTCCTGATTTATTATAATTCAGCTTTTTATATTTATACCTGACTACTCTTGGACCCAATATTTGACACAATATAGCCACTTCGTTGGGCGTTATCCGCCAGCTTTTATTCAAATTGATTTAAAAATACTATTATTTTTAACAGATTTTTTCGGTCAATCATAGTAAAATATAGCTTATGACACTTCTGAATAGTATCGCTTTCTGTTAGTGAAATAATTTTCAGTATCGGATCAGAACTTTCGAAGATTACCCCCTACAACCATACAAAGTTAGAAACTTTACCTCTTTATAATATTAGTACAGATGATTAGCTAGATGAACGACCAATACTGAACAACATCCAGACTGAATGAAGTTTGACAGATTTATCAAAAAAAATAAGAATAATAAAATGTCTACATTTTTGTCTTGTATGATACATATATGCTTGAACATTAACACTGTAAAGCCAAAATAGTCTTACATAAGACAGAAAAGACATAAAGACTCAGACTCGGCATAAGGACAGTGCAAAGCGTGTTTTGCTAGTCGATGTTATTCCCACGAGAGCCACGCTTCGGCATGAATGGGCCGGCTCGACCGGAGTGATACCACGGCCTCACAGAAAACCGGTGTGAAACAGCGCTTACGCTGTGTTTCATCGAGTGAGTGAGGATACCGGAGGCCCATACCCCAATCCAACGCACCCTATCCCCCTCACCATCCCCCTTCCCCCAAGGCCGCCATAGTATGGGTCACCATGCTGCATTGTTCTTTTTCGCATTGAGGATGGTGACCACCACTCTTGGATTCTGCTCATGCTTTCCATCAGGCAGGGCAGAGTCATTTTGGCAGCTTGAATATATATATAAAAAAAAAAATAAAAAAAATACCGATCTCTAGATATAAAACTTCAGACCGTTTTCAAAAACCCCTTCCTTGCGTCGTTATCCTCAATTCTGAGGGTCGTGACCTCTTATTTCTATATTGAGCAGTGTGTAGGGCAGCATGGATAGTGCCGAGAATAGTGCAAACCCATCTATCTTATCCGTTACAATCAGTAACCTCAATAAGACCAAAAACCTATCGCTGGTTAAAAAAGCCGATAGGTTGTTGAAAACCAATCATGATTAACAATCTAAATAAATTTACCTTTGGAACTTTACCATAAGTAACTGTTGTTTCCTGACCTTGTTAATATTATTTTAGCCATAAAAATATTGGTTAAAACCTTGATTGAATACGAAGATAAGGATAGCGTTCTTCTATACTGCTATTTTCTAAAATGTTACACGAAATCTTGAGATGAATTGAGTGTTACTTCAAGTAATATCCAATGCCTAATTATTATGTAGCTATTTTGGATGATAGTTGTTTTGGGTATTGTATAAATTGCAAGAAAAAAATAATAAATAAAACAGTAACATCTTTATTTACATATTTAAATATAATAGGCTTTTGATTTTTACATACACAAAGTAGATACTTATTCAAAATTATAATTAATAGTAAATTTTATACTATGTTTTAATGATTATCATTAAAATCTTAGATCCCTAAAAGGTCCCTGAAAGTGATCACTTTACAATAACAAATTGGTTTCAAAAAATCAATCTAACTATATCTAGGTACCTCTAAGCTACTCATGGGTGGCTATTGGTACGTAATTATAGACGAACTGACCGGGCAAACGTTGTTTTGCCATAAGAATATTATTAGGAGTTGATCGTAGAGGGCTTAAAATTTAGGGTTGTATGTATTTTTTAAAGCTGCATCATAAAAAATTCGAACAAAAAATTATATCTAAAAATAAAATAAAAAATTTAGAGGGATGAAAAATAGATGTTGTCCGAATCTTAGTCCTTCCCGATGTGCACACAAAATTTCATGAGAATCTATCAAGCCGGTTCAGAGGAGTTTAACTACCAACACCGCGATACCAGAATTTGGTTTCATCATCAGCCTATCGCAGTCCACTGCTGGACATAGGCCTCTCCAATTTCACGCCACTTAGTTCGATCTATGGCTTCTCGCATCCAGCTCCTGCCAGCCGTCTTGCGCAAATCATCGCTCCACCTGGCTTGTGGACGTCCTACACTACGTTTGCCGAGACGCGGTCTCCACTCAAGAACTCGTTTACCCCAACGGTTATCGGTTCTTCGGCAAATGTGGCCAGCCCACACGAATTTGGTTTATTAGACGAGAATTTTATATATTACATACCTAATAACGTACGAAACTACGTACGTAGAACTTTTAGATACGAAATTTCAGTGGTTCTATTTGTAAAAGTACATAACTAGATTCTTTAAAAAACTAAGTAACATTTAAAAAAGTAAAAACAGACCACATTTGTGTGTAATAATACAATACAATAACATATTAAAGTGTTTTACCTAATAAGACTTATGAAACCATAATATAAATCAATAATTTCTTAAAATCACAAAATTGGATAAAATGCCATTTAGCGGTATCAACAGAAGTTTAATTTATATCTGATCTCAATTTTACGAGGAACATCTGGATGGATCACTTTTTCAATCGCAGAGAATTTCATCCCTACCACTCGAGCTCTCCAGGGATGTATTTGTCTATGAGTTTCTGATAGTAAGGCCATAAAGCTTCGATGTCCGGGACGCCAGCACTCTTCGTATACAGGTCGTATTTGCTGTGTGAAAGAATATCATATTAGTTAATCTAATGCGATTGTTGGTACAAGATTTTCCTTTATATACACGACACACTAAGAAGACAGTCGTAATAAGGGAATGAATAATCATAAAATAGCTATTAAAATCATTGTTAGGTCTTTTTTTATATTAAAAATTTTTTTTTTAATAATTAACACCATAATTTTAAATAAATAAATATTTCGGACAATTCATTATAAGGGAAGTATAATACACAAGGTCATCTAGCCCCATACTAAGCAGAGCTTGTATTGTGGGTACTAGACAACTGAAATAAATACATGAATACTTTTTTTTTGTAAATACATATACATAGAAAACAGCCAAACTCTGAAACAAATATTTGCAGATCATACCAACACGTGGTCCGACCTGGAAATCGAACCCGAGACCACAAGCACAGCAGTCGCTTACGCTACCGCTGCGCCACATTTTTTATACAGTGTTACAAACATTCTTTAATACGATCAGAATCAAAATCTCTTGATTTTAAAGTAAAGTAACTAAAATACAAATACTTACTTGAATTCTAGTACATGTTTGCGGATTTCTTCGTCTCCTTCTTTGAGTAGGTGTTTGTAGTCACCGCCAGCATGCCACGGGTAGAACGAGTGATATCTGTGAAATACGGATAGATATATAAACATGATTTAACAAAGAAGTCATTATTACATTATTACAATTAATATTAATGAAAGTTCTCGGCTCACGTTATAAACGACATCTTATACTAATTATATTTTACTGTCTTCCTGATGTGTATCTTTCTATGACAATAAGGATTATTTATATTATTTATTTTATTTTTATTTTAAAACTTCATGAACACATGTACAACGGCGGGCTTAATGCCCAAGGCATTCTCTACCAGCCAACCTTTGGATGGTGTAGAAATTTTGTGGGGTAGATGCATTGTGGTGGGAAAAAAAATATATATTCGTGAAGTTACAATATATACATAAAAATATAAATAAATATATATACACAGTAATATATAAACTTTATATACATACACTATGATGCGCACTAATACATAAACTTTTCATACGTACACTGTGAGTGGGTACTAAGTTGTTTACTAATTAAGGCTTTCCCGAGGTAAAAAGGTGGTTTTTTACATTCTTCTTAAATGAGTCACGGCTTGTAGACATCCTGATTTCGAGTGGGAGCGTGTTCCACAGCATTATTTATTATTGTGATTGCATGCAAATTGCATGATTATTATTATGAATTAACCAAGTAAGAAGAAAAAATAAACATTTTTTTATTAATTATAATATACGTTACTATTTAACCTTTCTAGTTCTTCGTTAAGCTGCGCAAAATATCTTACTTAAAAATTCAGACTAAAAGATTAAAAAGCGCAATTGGTCAATAATATAAGTATATATACAATTACGGGTAGGTACATACTTTTCTTTATACTCTTTGTATATCTCAGAATTATGCGATATAAAAAATTAACATGGTAAAATCCTTAACGCTTTGAAATAATTAATTATTGATTCAGTAAGATCTACCTCAATATTGGATTTGATTCTTACCTGATCATGTAGAGGCCTTCTTTAGGGAACTTGGACTTGTTGTGCGTAAGCACCCTGTACATATACTCGTCGTGACCCCAAGACATCATTAGGTTTTCAAGTCCACAGTTGGGTTTGTACATGCCGGATTCCGTGCTAAAGCAAATATTTTGTTTAATGGATTTAGACTCATTGGTGGGTGGTCACATACACACAACAAGTTATTTGTATGTAAAATTCGGAATACTTAAAGGTTGTATGAAAACGTTCTAATAATTTTAATAATAGTTTCATCTTGAGAAATAGGTTTTATGAAGTTGGTTTCACGTGACCAATTTTCGTTGTTATTATAAAACAACAGCAAGGTGCATTTAGGTTATGTGTTGAAAATTCCATACAATACGAATTCAAGTTTGAAATCCAAACTTTTGAAAATTTTATGAATTACTGAGTACCAAGCTGCTCTCATCAAAAAATGTACAACTTATACTAAACGTAACCGAGATAGTATCTATTTAACATGGTACTACTCTTTCCACGTGTATCTAAGTATTCCTCTCTATCATATTATGTTATCACCCAAAAGAATACGTTTACGGCGTATGAAATAGCGATGTTTTGTTTCTTGTAGTGTCAAAAAGTTTCAATCATTTATTTTGCAATCTCGTAATGCCGTAACATAAGACTATCGTAATGACCTCGACCCCAAAAAGTCTCAACAATAAACATTTTTTTCTGATAGCAGCTGATAATATTTGAATTTATGAAAAATAATGTTATCGTTCAAAAGTATTGTTTATTGTTAATGTTATCAATTTTAATTAATTACATAACTAAATTTTTGTTTGTAAAACAATATTGTTATTTTGTAAATAATACTTTTTAATGCGCGGACTAGCAATGGAATTTAGTCAATTAATTAGCAGTGACATAGGTGCGATGAACTTCTATAAAATAAACCGAGAGGCGAGGTTAGTTAAAAAAGCCCCCATGGCATCTGATAGATTAAAGGTTTACTACAATAGAAAAAAGTTTTAAAGTTAGTATCATGGTACATAGTTTTAAAGATAGAATTATTGTACAGATTTTCCCCCCGCATCACAGGAAGCTTAACCACTTACAAGACGAGTAGACGGGAAACAAAATTCAGAAATAGATTGTTTAATTAGTAAGAAAAGTTAAAATTTAGTAAATTTTTTAGCAATAATAATAACAGGTTTATGATATTCGCCATTTGAATGAATTTAAAAGAAATTGACGTTCAAAATGTAAAGAAACTTACTTGTACTTAGGATTATAAGTATCTGGGTTGTCCTTAAAACTGTCATCTCCGTATACAATGCTTTTGCCCCACTTGCAGCCCACCGGGAAGGTGTCTCCGACCACACACCACTGCGGCTCACCATAGAACGCCATGACCTGACCATAAAATAAGAGAATAAGCGTAAGTTTCTCATATTATTTTTATTAATTTTTCCACAAATTATATTACTTGAACTTAAAAGTAAACCATACTAGAGTAAATTTGATTTTTAGAATATACAAACGTATTATAAAAAAATAACGAGTTTCATAAAGGTCTAGTCACTTCTAAGGTGTTCATAAATGTACGTCTGTTTATCTTGCATGCTTCTGATTCATCTGTAATGGACACGACAAAAATTTGTGTAGGTAAGTAGGTCCTAAATTGTTTTTAGCTTTCAGATCTCATCAGTTTTTGACTGCTAAAATTAGATAAAAATATTAACTATAGATTCAGTAACGTCTATTATATCGCCTTTTGGAAGTCTTTGTATTCGCTTAGTGTTTGTTAATTATGCATCATGTTTAGCGGTATTGCAAGCCATTGCCTCAGCAGACCTTTCTCTTGTTGTCAACTATCAAGTAAACTTAAAAACTAAACCATACCTTTCCAAGGTCATGAATAAGTCCAATTAGTTGGAACCAGTCTTCATTGGGGTGATCTTCCCTGATCCTCTCGGCGGTTTGGAAGGCGTGCACGATGTTGGGCAGATCGGTATCAGGGTCGGACTCGTCTACCAAGTCGTTAAGCTTGATCAATGCATCCTTTATGTTCATTTTGAAGTGATTGAATTTTAACCAATCGTCCATACGTCCTGAAATTGCATATTACTTAAAATCTCTTTTTTAAAAAGACAAACTATAATGTTCTCAAAGAAGATAAGCGCATTGCTGCTTGAGGCATAAGTTTTTAATACAATTTGTTACTGTTTTAATGTGTAGTTTAAACATGAAAACTCCAGAATACTACTTCTGTAATATATTGTACTAGCTGCGCCCTTTGTTGTAAAGGTAAAATGCGGGGCGCAGTTAGTTGTTTAGTTGTTGAGTAGTTTTAAAGCTCTAAGCGGAATCGAATTCGTTTTATACTATGTAAAGAAGATGTCCGATGAAACAGTCACTTTTTTATAGTCATAAAATAAAATTAAAATACTACCTTTAACAAAATCCACGGTCATCTTGCTATGCATCTCGTAGTAAGTCCTCCGTACCCTTTCCTTGATAGGGTCGTTCTCATCAAAGCTGTAATCTCGGAACGCATCCACTGGTTTCCCATCGTATATCTTCTCCGGCCGCAGCAGAAGAGAGGGGTCCAACATGGACACTGGAGAATCCTGAAGAAGTTTCATGGTGTAAACAGAACGGTGTTTATCTCTAGCTACTTTATAGAAGAGTATATTCTTTGCGACACGTGTATTCTATTCTGGGCTGCTAAATTGGTCTGAGCGGCCGAGAAGTGTAACGAATTATTTCCGCACGGATCTTATTTACACTTGTAAGTTGTTTACACACTGTTGTTTTATTTTACTTAATTATTTACGTCCTTGTTGGTGCACTACAATTAACAATTATAACTCTTAGTTTGATTGAAGTTACTTTTTATTTGAAATCGGTTTATTAACTGCAATGTAATTTATTTACGTCGTTACTGTTCCAGTAGCAATTACTATCTACTTAGTATGATATTACATTAAAATTATGAATGATACTTACTCTGATGATGATGAATACTTAATGATAATTGTAGCAGTAACATGATTAATTCTGTACCCATTACATTATATTGTAGCGATTTAATTTACGTAAAACCTTAAAATTGTTATGATAAGCATAATTTAAAATGCTCAGATCTATCAATAACTGTAATGACTTTCAGTCATTTGGAATTATGTATGTTGCTATGTAGGTGTGTATGTCGAATTAAAAGAACCAGTGAATTAACCAGCTCTACACATTTTCTAAGTTATAGTTATAGTAAATCAAAATCCATAGACTTAGGAACTATAAATATAAGTAGCCATACCTGTAAGTAACAGTAAAACATTTATCATATTTTTATAAAAAACCGGCCAAGTGAGAGTAGGACTCGAGTTCAAAGGATTCCGGTACACGGCACGGCAAAATAAGTACATAATTTGTGAAGATTTGAACGGTCTAACTATCATGTGATACAGCCTGGTAACAGACGGATGGACAGCGGTGTCTTAATAATAGGTTCCGTTTTACCCTTGGGAACGGCACACTAAAAACAAAGGTTACAAACATTACCAAATTAATTTTAAGTAGTTAATTTTATTTCACCGGAAACCCTGCTATCTAGAGCCATAACTCATCATTAAAAACTTTTTTTATTTTATAATATAATTAGTTTTTATTAATATATATTTGTTTTGTACGTCAAAACCCGACTAAAAATGCCGTTTACAGCTCATTGACTGCTTGTATTGGTTTTTATGGGAAAATGTTTGTCCTACTTTATATTTTTTCGATAGTGTGTACATATCAGAATAGGATTGTCATACTGATGCTTATTTGATCAACTCGCGAATGATCAAGCGATAGACCGTGACACTAGTTGCCACTGTTATCGAAACAATTGTGTATATTGTTATAACGACTTTGTGACGTCATCTCTATTATTGTCTAATTACAAATAATGTCTGAGTGCTTTCTTTCATTTTAAAGAATGTTAAGTATTGAAAGTTCAAGTACAATAAACTAAGTGAATGTGAAAAATAATAACTACAAAACATTTATGTATAACTAATGATTCAAAATGTGAAACTGATCACGCCGTTTTCCACTGCGCCGAGTGATGTGGGTTCAAATTCCAACTCGGGATAAAACTTTCAATGATTCACAAACTGTTGTTCTAAGTCTGGGTATTCTTTGCGTCCAGTTTCATATATGTTTGCATAAGTGCCCCGCGAAGCAGAATGTGTATTTCTTATACGAGAGTTGTATTTATAAAAAAAGAAACATGTGAAAATATTTTCTTTAAATTAGTTACTAAGAACCCTCTATCTAAAACATTTTTTATTCTAAGTAAAAATTTACAGCTTTTTTGTAAAATTATATTTATTATATATATTTATTATATAAAGTTCTCGTGTTAAGGTGTTTGTTACCTCCTCCGAAACGGTTGTAACGATTTTTATGAAATTTTGTGTACATATCGGGTACGTATGAGAATCGGCCAACATCTATTTTTATACCCCTAAATGGTAAAGGTGACCTTAAGCTAATTTTTTTGTTATTTTTATGGCAAAACAACGTTTACTGACCCGGTAAACGTTAAATAATAAAGACTAACCAAAATAAAAGTTTAGACGTAAGCGTAAATTATACAATCTTTTTGTTTTGAATTCAAACTGCTTATTACTTAAAAATTAAATTCATAGAAAAATGCATAATTCGCCATAGTTTTAACTTCTTTCTTCGTCGTTGATCAAAGCTTGCAATAAAGACATCCCATTTTATTTTTCGCGATATTTGTGTGTGTATGTGTGTATGTGTTATGTGGTCTCACTTCAATTTGGTTCAATTTTTGAAGATGGTTTTATTTTTGTTAAAATTTTGTTAGTTTTAACAAAAATAAAAGCGAAGTCTTTTACAAAACTAAATATATTTATGGCTAGATCTGACACCACTTGACTTCTAAAACAAGGTATTGTAATGTTCCTACAGTGTTTGGAAAAGGCGCCTGCACAGTTTATAGCCAAATTGGTACCTAGTCTGTCTGTGAAAAGTTCAGTAATAGTAAAAAAAATTGCTCAAATCGTTTATTGTATCTTCTTAAAACACTTTGCTTTTCTCTTAAAGTGTATTGTCACTTATTAAAATCGATAAACTTATCGTTATAATTAAAATGTAATTATGATATTTTTAGTACTCACTGGTTTCGTTTTCATGTTGAGATGGTACTGTGATGACTGCGAATGGTGATCAAGCTGAAGTGCGTTCTTGCGTTCAGCAAACTTCGCGTTGATTTAAATGCTAATTGATAACGATACGGTCAAGGGTCAGGCTATCGGTTTAACGTAATAACCATAAAAATAATAGGAATAGGTTATATACACAATGATAAATTCATTGTTTTATAAATATTTTTTGTTTAAAACCGACTTACAAAAAAGTAGTAGCACTTACATAAACGATTTTATTTCATGCATTGTGCGTTATTGTCTTATTTTTTTCAGTTCGCACTTCAATTCACCGCAGTTGATACAAGATCCCATACCCCAGATGTCATTTGTCAGCTATTTAGCATTATTTTACCTTCATTGTACTTAAAGCCTGCATTCCCAAAGGATATGATAAGCCGACAGTTCACATCTAGGACCAGGTATTGAGCATCGACACAATGGTGAATCGAGTAATTTAAATAAGTGTATTTGTCTCTTAAGTTACCGTGGCCTGTAAGAAATTGAGCGACATAGTGATCTATCTCGAGCCATGTCCTCGACAACCGTTCATGAACAGACGGAAAGAACTGGTAGAGATTGTGCCACTTAGATGATTCATCCCATCGTTGTTGCCATGGATGAATATCCATGAGGTTCGCTATAGACATTGGACTGTTGTTGAAACAATTAAAACATAAAATTTCCCTTCGATTTCTCGACAGCAGCTCTGTAGTAAGACATAGCAACTCTAAGAGCAATGAGAGCATTATTGTAAATATCTCCTGTTACGTTACGCTTTTTAAAATCATTTAGTTTTTTACAAGCTTTCCGGTAGCTTCTACCTAATTCGACTAATTTATATTTCCACCAATCATATCTACGTGTGTTAGTGATAGATCCACGGCCAATCCAAACATCAGCACAATTTGTGAAAGTATCTGATTATGTGTCTACGTTTTCCTCAGCTGATAGACCACTGCAACTGATCCTTGGGCATGTACTGCAAAGAGTGAACCAAATAAAGTCCAATTTACCCCTTTAATTTTATATCAAAAATTGTAAGGAGTTCTTTGCGGATATTGTGCAACCATTGGTATGAATTCGTACACGATTAAGCGGTGATCACTACATGACGCGCCCGGTGGGACACGCCAGCCTGATATCGAGATCGCCGTCGCCGCGTTTAAGCGTCACGTCAATAAAAGACTCTCCCATTGGGCTGCAAAAAGTTGGTGGGCGTCAGGGGTATTATGAATAGAAAAGAGATATATAATTTGATTATTGAGGAAGTACATAGGTTAATCTTCACCGCGTTAACCGATATACATGGGGGCGAAGACGCGGACAAAAGCTAGAAATTAACTAAAGATTTGCATGATTTTCCATTAATATTGATGGATATATATTTTATAAAACCGCGGGTATAAGCTAGTGCTTATGTATTTAAACATACATAGTGATTTTGTTTTCTGCAGGTATTTCAAATTTTTTTAATGAAACAACAAACCATAATACCATAAAACTATATTGTACAATGAAACATGTAAATTCTGATATAAATATACTGTAGGTATCTAGTAGATTACATACAAATCTAAATTCTGATATAAATATACTGTAGGTATCTAGTAGATTACATACAAATCTAGTGGATTACATACAAATCTAGTGGGTGTTATTAAAATTCGCAGACTCCAGGGATGTATTTCTCGATGAGTTTCTCGTAGTACGGCCAAAGAGCTTCGATGTCAGGTACCGTCGTGCTTTTAGTGTACAAGTCGTATTTGCTGCAAGGAAAATTAGTATATTAAAGTTAGCTTAGTAATAATATAACTAATAAATTCACATTTCACATACAGCCGAGTGATTATAAACTAGGCCTAACCTAATTGTAAAAAGAACTCTATTTCTATCTGTTATACACATACATATTCATACTAATAGTATGAATTCGAAAGTAACTTTCTGGTTACTGGTACCGCTGCACCGATTTCAAGGAAAGTTGGCATGGAAAACTTTGATTCTTGAGGAAGGACATAGGTTACGATTTACCGCGATAACCAACAAACATGCGGGCGGAGCTGCAGGCAAATGGTAAAGATTCTAGAAATTTTTTACAAATTATTGTGCACAAATATTTGTCCTGGTATGGAATCGAACTTACTACCTGGCTTTTTATTTAGCATCACTAACCCTTAGACCAACAAACCACTCTATTAATAAATTTAACAGAATAATTATTTAAAAACCCAGTTTAGGTAATAAGGTATGGTAATGAAATGCTCTAAGATAATTATCATATCAGGCCACCATCATTCTTAATGAGCAAAGAATGAGGTGCTGGTCAATACTTACTTAAACTCAAGCACCCACTTCAGAATGTCCTCGTCTTTCTTATTGGTGAGATGACGGTAGTCACCACCTGCGTGCCATGGGTACAGCGAGTGATACCTGTTATCAATTAAACAAAAACATCAAATATAATGAAATAATACAGGTATTCTTAAAACAACGTTTATTTTTATTGAGTTTAGAAGTAATCAATCCAATTTTTATCCAGACATTAATGGATGATAGGTATTTTAATTCCAAAATTTATTACGGAAAAAGATACATAATAATTGTGTTCAGATCTATCTAAAATAGAATATCTTGGTATCAAAAAGATAGCATCTGAGTTACTTGTAAGGAGCATTCAAATTAGAATGAACATCGAGAATTCTCAACTTACACTAAACGATGTCAAACTTTGAAATAATTTTTGCTCAAGACAACAGCAATTCCAATCTCTGTTGAAATTATAGTTCTAGGTCTAATAACGGTGACACCCAAATAGGGAAAAGTCCTCGCAGCAGGCACCGAATTACCAACAATATCTTTCTTTTTTGATTGGCAACGTTGCTCTTGTCCTATGTATCGGTTTCCTTTGCTTAGGATAAACGATATACTATGGGTCTATGATAAACTTATACTATTAGCAGCAACACTAAATTGTTTACAGCTTTTATAAAAGAGTAACTGATATACATTTGAAATAATTTAGTGTCGTACCTGATCATGTACAGTCCCTTCTCAGGGATAGTGCATTTGTTGTGCTTAAGAAACTGATACATGTACTCGTCATGGCTCCACGATATTAGTAGGTTGTCCAATCCACAATGAGGTTCGTACATGCCGTACTTAGTACTGCGAAAGAAGTAACCGAATAATAAAAAAAAATACCGTGGTACTTTTGTTGTGGTATAAAATATTCTAAATAAATGCGACGCACTAACTAAAATGTCGGAATTGTGATGTAAACTGCGCATGCGTCATTAGATAAATAATTGAAAAAAAATCATAACTTCGTCGCAAGATCTTTTAGGGATTTTAACCATTTACCATTACATTACATTTACCAAAAGATTTTGTTTGTGTGTATGTTAGTGTTATAACAAATTAGTACAGACTCTTACTTGTATTTCGGATTGTAAGTGTCAGGATTGTCTTTGAAGCTCTCGGGTCCGTAAACGATGGAGTCAGCCCACTTGCACCCTACGGGGAAGGTGTCTCCTACCACGCACCATTGTGGTTCGTCGTAGAACGCCATGATCTGGTGTTCGAAGAATATACACTTTTAACAGGACTTGAGACAGTTTGATAATCGTAGGGAGTTAAAAATTATTCTTGAGAATTAGACCTGCATATTATAATGTTTTGTTACATATAGTATAAAACGATCATTTTTATAACTAAAAACACGTTCTGAACTAACATCAATCTTGTTTTAAAACCATTGTCCCACACCTGGACAAAGACCTATTCATTTCGCGTCGGTCCAATACTCATTTGATGGCAGGTAGGTAAAGTTTTATCTCTACGAAATTTTTTATCTTATAGATCTAATGATGCTTTATGTATCAGTAGTTAAAAATACCCCGTTCGAAGCATGTCTGAAAAATTTTTGTTTCGAGCAAAAGAGGGGACTTTGCTAGTTTGACTATTGTTTTTTTTTCGGACATTTTAACACACACACCATCTAGTCCCAAACTAAGCAGAGCTTGTACTATGGATACTAGACAACTGATATTATTACATACATATATTTTTTTTGTAAATACATACATATTATACATAGAAAACACTCAAACTCCGGAACAAATATTTGCAGATCATGAAACATTTGGTCTGACCCAGGATTCGAACCCGAGACCTCATGGACAGCAGTCGCGTACGCTACCACTGCGCTTCCGAGGCAGTTAATTGTGTTTGTTGTGTTTGTGGCATCATAGCTAAAGCCTATGAATGGACCGATTTGGATACATTTTTTTAGTTCGTAAGTCCCCATCTGAATATTCTTATGAACAAATATAATAACTATACGTAATTTACAAAATGATTCTTCGTTATATAATAAAACAATTATAACGTCTCTTAAAAAAAAAAATAGATTGAGATCACGTGCGGTGCAATGCAGTATAACAGCAATACAAATACATAAGAAATATATATATATATATATAAACAGATAACAGCTTTATACTCAACTCTTATTATAGTTATTATAGTCAACTTTACTGATAAATCGCTTATTACGACTGAACTAATAATTGATGACCCGGTCTCAAATCACCCTTAATAGAATTGTTATTTTTTAATTCAATGTTTCATAATATTTTACTTTTGAAACTCACAATCATAACATGATTTATGCTAACAATTATTATACTTAGTATCACTTTGGTCAAAGGCGCAGAAACACAATAAATTTTCGTGGTGAATTTCTGAAAGGATTTGGTTTACGGAGGATTTGAAACTTTTGTATATTTCAATGCAACCTTTGCAGCTAATATTCGGCCGATCCTTCCTCTATTCTTAGACTAGTCTGGGTTTTTGGATCACTATGGCTGTTGTAAATCCACAAATCCGTCTCAACTTTACAGATTTTTGGAAAAAATCAAAAGAAAAATATCCTTGAACATCCTAGGAGTCTTTCATTTAATATTTTGAATTTCTAAGTAGTATAATTACCTTGCCTAGGTCGTGGAGAAGTCCAGTCAGATGGAACCAGTCTTCATCAGGGTGATCTTCCCTGATCCTCTCGGCGGTTTGGAAGGCGTGCACGATGTTAGGCAGGTCGGTGTCAGGGTCGGACTCGTCCACCAACTCATTCAACTTTATTAAAGCTTCCTTGATTGTCATTTTGCAAGTATTGAACTTCAGCCATCTTTCGCGCTTTTCTAAAAATCGTAAAGAATATCGTAGAAGACGGAGGGTAAAATCTTGAAACTCTGACTGATCATTCGATCAAGTTACGGTAAGTGTGTAATATTATTTAGAAAGTAATGTCTCAGACCACTTCTTTACTTTCTTCTTTTCTTTCATTAAGAAGAAGTAGTTACGACGAATATCACTGACTTAACAATCAAGAGTAAAAGTAACTAAATTACTAATAAAAGAAACTCAAAGATTGTTCTGTTAAATTGCCTATATTATATTATTATAAGTTCTCAGACTAGTTTGGCGCTCGTAAGCACAAATTGGGTACTTTGCATCACCGTGACTACGCCTTTGCATATGAATAAGCTGAATAAATGTCAGTTCATTGAAGATAGATAATATTAACCCAGATTACAGTAACCCAGCATGTATAATGCATTTACCTAGGCGTTGAAGTTAGCCGCAAAGTTTTCTAGTTTTCATTAAAACTTTGAGTTCGAAATCGAATATGAGTATGTATGAAAAGAGTGACTTTGTAATTTGTTTTGTTTTGGATGATTTATATTTACATTCACTTTATGCAATTTTATAGGTAATGTTAAATAACTTTTTAATATTTGGTGAATTATCTTAAGTTTTTTGAAAAGGACGCTTAGTAAAGTTTTCTAAGGGACATATTAGCTTTGATTGGAAACTAATTCCCTATTTACCGTTTATTCAAAACGATCTATGAACCCTAAACGTACTTAAGCATATATAAAGTATTATTCCATTAAATGTCACTTTGTGGTAAATACAAAACGATCAAATGGATCGCGTAAGATAAGATTATTTTTAGTGGCTGTCGTTAAAATCATTGTTAAGGATTAATGTGAACAGCAGGTAAATGTTTCTTACTTATCTTAAATGTCGGTTTGTCAAAACAAATATTACTTAATATACAAGAGAATATTGTAGTTAAATACCTACGTAATTTTTTACTAATCAATTTAACAGAGACCGTTACGCTTAAAACGGACCACTGCTCTTGGTTTCTGCTCAAGTTTTCCTTCAGGCAGGGTTGAGTCACTTTGTTACACCCATATATAAAAACGAGATGGTCAAAAACTACTTACGCTTAACCAGGTCTACTGTGACATTGGTGTGCATGTCATAATAAGTTCTGCGTACTCTTTCCTTGATCGGATCGGAGTCATCGACGGTGTAGTCACGGAAGGCGTCGATAGGCTTATCGTTGAACGTCGGCTCTGGACGCAGCAATTGCGACGGATCAATCAATACCACACCTCCTTGCTGATGATATTAATAAAAATTATGGGTTGTGAGTGAAAAGAAGATATCATAGGTATATTCTTATAATTCCAATATTTAGTATGCACTACTTAAACCAAAATTAGTTCTAGCGTATAGAATTGCGCGACTAAACAAAGGACGTCTAAGTTCGGTAAGTAATATTTTTAGTTGTAACCTCGGAATTCGGAACTAATGAGTCGTTTGTGAATTGATCTAAAAATTATATGTTTATTTGAGAACATTTACTTGCCATTAAATCTCATTGAAATTTATAAAAATAATTGAGAAATAACCGATTAACAACATTTATTTAAATATTAATGAATCGACGAAATGTATGTACGCGCATAACTTCCCATCGGCAGCTCCAAATTGGATTATCCTTTTTTTTAAATATCGTTATTGTTAGAACAAGGTTGGTATAGAAGAAAATCAAAGAATAAAGAGCTTAATTATAATTAATTTTATCTGAAAACTTTTGGATGTATTAAAATAAGAGGCAAGCAGTATTCTGCCAAAACCGATTGTGTACGGACCAGATTAATACTCTCCATATTATACTGGAACAGGCATCAGAATGTCAAAGGTGTATCATACCTTTGAAGATTTCGAAAAAGCCTTTGATGCGGCGTGATGGGCTAGCATCTGTTCCCGTTTACGCGAGATTGGTGTCCACGAAAAGATCATTAACATCACACGAGCCTTATACAAGAATTATTCTTGCAAAGTGACGCACAACGGACTAGTCTCGGAGAACATAACAGTTCACGCAGACATACGACAGGGGTGCCTTCTTCCGCCGCTCCTCTTCTTGGTCGTTCTTGTTGGCATTCTGCATAACACCACTGACAACAATCGCCGTGCCATAGAATGGGGTATAACCAACGTTGTAGAAGATTTGGAATATGCCATACTTGCGCAGATATGCAGGCTAAATTGGACCTACATGTGGCGGCAGCAAAGATGAGGCTAAAAATTATCAGCAGAAAGACACACGAAATGAGATGAGGTGCAACGAGTTCTTTCCCATTGGTCATCGGCACAGACGCAGTGGGACAACACGTTCACAAATTTGCCTACCTCCGTAGCTGCGTGTCAGAAACTAGAGGAACTGAAAAGGAAATCTCTTCCCGGATCGCAAAGCACGAGCTACCTTTGCACACCTACGACCCGTTTTTCACTCACGGAAACTGACATGGAGTGCCATGCTCAAAATATTCTTTTTTTTTTGACGTGGTGGAATGCCTTTACGCACTTCGCTCCCCCCGCGGGCACAGGGGGCTCGCTTTGTGTGGGACTCCTGACTGACTCGCCAGACTACCCACTAAACCACCACGGTGTGCCACTCTGCACCTGAGACGGGAGAGATCCGGGAACCGCTTTCTTACGCCATCCGGACCATGCTCAAAATATTCTAGTCCAACGTAAAGACCTTATTAAACGGGTGCGAAACGTGGAGGGTCACTAAGGTTATCTCGCATCAACTTCAGTTCTTTGTGAACCGATACATTTGCCACATACTTGGTATATTCTGGCACGAGAGAATATCCAACGCTCACAGTGGGATCGCTGCGATGAAGTCCCGATCTAGCAACAGATCAAACGACGCAAATGGAGCTGTATAGGCCACACCCGCCGAAGAGATTTCAACCACATCCCGAGACAAGCCCTAGACTGGAATCCCCAAGGAAAACGCAAGCGTGGCCGTCCAAACAAACCTAGCCGCAGACTATCATCGATGAACTGAAGGCCATTGGCAAGACTGGGGCGAAATCAAGGTAGGCGTTTAAGACAGAACGGCATAACTATGCATTGTGGACGCCCTCCATCTAGGGGATATAGGACCTTAAGTCAAGTAAGTCATCTAAAAGGGTTTACATACTTTTGAGGGTTGCGGCACTCGAAACAATACTGGCACTTAAACCAGGTACTTGAGTTGTTGTTTTACTTCTAAGAGGTCTACACATTATGTAATGAGTCCGTCTAACAAGTTGTATCTTTTCAAATCAATTTCTTAACGTTTAGCAATCATTTTAACATGTCCAAGTTATAAATGATTCTTAGAAACTTTAGTCCGCTCAAAACAAAGCCTAAACTCGAAATCAAAAATGTTAGGAGTGGAGAAATTGCTGTTGCTGGTCTCTACAATTTGCTCATATATGATTGATACTTTTCATTTAATTTTACGTAAAAGAACTAAAACTAAACTGTTTTTTTACTCTTTTCTTATAATTATAAACTCGATATTTTGAAGTGCCTGGAGTTTCAATGAAAGCTGTATTATTGTTCTACCATCACCTGGTCTATGATAGCAATGTTATAGGCCAAGTGTTAGAGTGAACTTTTAATACGGTTATATTTTAAGTACAAAAGAAAATTTTAAACCTACCTGTGCCATTCTTCTGTAGGTTCCGTTTCAACCTAAACTGTAACAATGTGTGAAAAATGATAATGTTGATTAAACATTTTATAGTAATTCTGCACATCTCAAGCCGGCGCTATCTGATAGGCTAGGCTTAACTTTAAGATAATGCTAATACTTATAAATACTTGTTATGGATATCTCAATTGTTTGTTTGATCTTGTACCGAGAGAGCGTTGCAAAAATAAATGATTGTAATTATAAAACGTAGGATATTATCAGCGTTTAGGTGGTCGTTCTGAGACCTAGGTGGCATAATACGTCACAGGACGGTAAAGCATTTATGACTATGTAGTTGTGGCCACGGGTGATGATTGTCACTTTCCGTTATTTGACGAGCCTAATTGTTTGCCTCTTTATACTATAAAAAATAATAATAAATAACATAGTTTTGGATCGTGATTGTCGAGACGCACAGATTCAGCCCTCTTAGTCAAGATGCAAGTGTTTCGCGTAGAATCTCTTTCTACAATTGCTAACGAATCTATTCTCTTGTATTATTGTTTTAATCAACGTCATTCCATCCGTCATCATCGACGTCATTCCAATACATTAGTTTTCTAATAACGCATGTAGAATATGAACTTAGCTATGCTCGCGCTGAGATGCAGGCTAAATTGGACGTACATGTGAAGGCGGCAAAGATGGGGCTAAAAATCATCACTAGTAAGACGCAGAAAATGAGGTAAGGGGCAACTAGTCCTTTTCTATTGGTCATCGGCACAGAGGCAGTGGAACGCGTCCCAGGTTTACCTTCCTCGTTCAGCTGCGTGTCAGAAACTAGAGGAACTGAAGATAACATTCCCGGACAAATCACACACTCCAAAGCACAAGATACCTTTGCTCACCTGTGACCCGTTTACCAATTACAGAAACTGACACGAAAAATCAAAATCAAAATATTCTAGACCAACGTGAAGACCCTATTTACTATACGGGTGCGAAACGTGGAAGGTCACTAAGGTTATCTCGCATCAACCTTAAGTCTTCATGAACCGATGCCTTCGCCAAGTACTATAGCTGTATAGGCCACACCCTCCGAAAAGATTCCAACCACATCCCGAAAAAATCCCTAGACTGGAATCCCCAAGAAAAACGCTAGCGTGTCGCATCGATGAAGCAAAGGCCATTGGCAAGACTTGAAGCGAAATAAATGATTTTTATTATTATAATGATTAATGATAAACGTATATTAATATTACTTAAAAACTTATTTTTCATGGAAACACACAACACAAAAAGTTTGTGGAACTCTACCTGGACCTAGCCAATGTTAATTAAACATATATAAAAGATACGAATGTGGCTTTCTTTGTTTGTTAAGCTATTACGACTTAAGTACCCAGCAGGTAAACATAGGTTGTCAACAGTAGGAAAGAAAGTCGTACTGCACCTATACATACATACCTATAAAACAATCAAATTCAATGTAATGAGAAATAGTACGGTATCTCAGAGCTTGGATGATGTTTAATGAATATGGAACACAAGCTTTTTATTTATTTCGAATAACTAAAATATTACTCGGGAAACTTCCTAGGTTGGGATGGCATTAATGACACCCTTGGTATGTATAATGAATGGGAGTAAGCCATTCGACTTCCGGCGACTTGTGTCGCGACCCGCAATTGTATCCAGTCGCAGTAACGCGACGAAGGTGGTGTCGTGCGTGCTCTTGAGGGAAGGCACGGCGGCTTAGGGGTGGCATTTACAAAATTTCTTTCTTAGAGCTCACCTACGTTATATAAAGAACCGACATGCAAAATTTTAGGTTTGGTTTGGTTTGTGCGTTTGGGCTGGGCTGTCCGTTTATCTCTGGGTATTTAAGTCAGTCGGTCACCTTCCTCTTTTATATATATAAAATATATATTATAGAAAATTTTGTGTTTTTTTATTAAATAATAAGTAGACATGTAACTAATGTTGGAATTTTTTAGTGTTAGTATGTGAAAATGTTTTTATAAAGTTACACGTGCACCTACAGTAAGTACGTATTTAAGCAAACAGTCGGTCTATTATGGTCTAAATGAGAGCCCTGTCTTTAAAACTGGTTTATTCTAGATTAAGTAGGGACTGTTCAGATATAGCTGATTATCAATTAATATTATCCGCTTGTCACTTTATTTCATGAATAAACGACCACTGTTTTCGGCATGTTTCTTATCATAACAGCGTCTTTATTCGTGAGAGTACTACTGGATTACTTGTGATTGACGTCGAATTGTTTATAAAGATCTCATGTAGGTTTTATGGCGGCATTTCCGTCAATAGTTGTCGGACCCTTACATCTTGATAACCGAATATAACATCGTGAAAGTAACTACGAATATTGTCAAACATGTAGGTACGCAGAACTCGGTAGATTATTAAGTCGTGAGATAATGAAGCGTTCTTGGAGAATTTCATTATTTAGATTGTTGGAGTTAAAAATAATAAACAGTCAAAACTTCTTATTTGCGCTTCCTGCATTCGCGTATCACTACTACATGTTAAAAAATTGCGACCCCATTTCTACATTCGCGACTAAAAATCCTTTATTCGCGGATTTAATCAGTACATATATAAATTAATAAAAAGGATTCAATATTATAAACGACTAACGACTAGACTATATTACTTCTTCGTCTAAGTACCTACCTATATTGTTAAATGCTTTTCTTTTTCATAAGCCGTCTTTGCAGCGGTCGGTATTTTGAGGAGTTTACAAACACAATGTTTATGGAAAGCAGAATTAAAACGCAAAAAATAAATTAAATAGAGTTCAATGCTGCTACATATTAAACTCTATATTTCTAATTTACAATGACGGCTAAAGCTAAATAAAACTGTACGATTAATAAAAAAAACCGAAGATAAAGTAGGGACTCTTCTGGAATCTGTCTGCATTTAAGGTGCTTTTAAAAACTGCCAAGAAGAACAATTCTTTAAACCATTGCCTAACCATTGATAACACTGGTTTAAAAAAAATTAGCATAGCATATATTTTAAAGCATACCCATTATTTATGTATTTTTTACCATGGGAGAGCCACGCTTTGGCATGCATGGGCCGGTCCGACCGGAATGATACCACGGCCTAACAGAAAACCGGCGTGAAACAGTGCCTGTGCTGTGTTTCATCGAGTGAGTAAGGATACTGAAGGCCCATTATCCAACCCTTCCCTCATCCTCCAAGGCCGGCAACGCACTTGTGACGCCTCTGGTGTTGCGGTTCTGTGGTATAACCAACGAAACTATGTGACTTAACTCCCTAAATGCTGCTCAGCCCAACTGAATCCTGCTATCGGCTTCCTTTTCGAAGTTGCGTCTAACTAACTGTATAAGTTGCCCAAAATAGGTTCAATTATAGCAATGTAATAAGGCATTGTCAGTACAAGTTCTAAAGATGTCTTGACCTTCGGATAAAATGATTCTGCTACTTGTTTTAACTCTATTATTCCAATATTTTTATGGGATAAGCGCCAAACGAGCAGATGGATCGCCTGATAGTAAGCGATTACTACCGCCCATGGCGTCACCAGAGGCGTTATTAGTACGTTGCCGGCTTTTAAAAAGGAGTATGCTCTTAGCCTGAAAGTATGGAGGTATATTGGTACGGGAATACCTCAGGCGAATGTTCATTCCAGTTTTGTTGTGCGAGGCAGAGAGTATCTAGAAAAGCGCACAGTTGTGTGCTGTATAGGTAACTAAACCCAAGGGCAGCCCCATTTTTTTACGTGTGGAAAGCCCCTCGGGCCTTCACCCCACCGGGGTTTGCGGCGGGACGGTGTGTCGGAATCGAACCGACTAAAACCACACGGCGTGCCACTCTGCGCCTGAGACGGGAGGGGTCCGGGAACCGCTTTCTTACGCCATCCGGACCCCTCCCAGCGCCTGCCCGCATTGAAGCGGGCACCGTTTGCTGTTCAAAAACTCTTAATATAGGCGACATACGGCACACGCGTAACTTCACTCCCTCGCGGCTGACCTGTGAAGCGGATGGAGGGGAAAACCCATCCCCGCCATTTGCAGCATGAGGCGCTGGTAGGCGCGCCTCCGCCGCCCGGTTCGCCAACGGCGGATCAGGTCCGAGTGGAGATCGTCCTCCCGGGCCTTCTCCGCCCCCTCCTTCTGAGTCCTCACTGCAGTCGCAGTGGTGGCAGGCGGGTCTCGGCGAAGTCAGCACGTGGAGCCTCCAGCCGCGACGACGGGCGGCTTCATACCAGTCGGTATGAGGACCGAGTTGTCCACTATCGAGGCGCCGGGGGGCGGCCCGCATCAGGCCCAGGCCCATGAAATAACAAGGCCTCCGTCTTATCGAGGGCCACCCGTAAGCCTAGCGCCTCGATACGCCCGACCACCACCTCTCACCCGACGACACCCCAGGTGGCCAGACACGCCGCCTCCTGGAAGTTCGCCCCCCGGGCTGTGACCAACGTGTCAACGGCGTAACAAATTACTCCCAGCCCAGGGGGGAGACGCTCTCTAAGGACCCAGTCGTACCCCACGTTCCACAGGAGTGGTCCAAGGACAGACCCATGCGGAACGCCGCATGACATGGGTCGCCGTCTCAAGGCGCCCTCTCGGTCCTCGCACACGACGGTACGCTCCTCCAAATAGTCTGCCACCAGCCGCCTCAGATACTCTGGTACCCCATGGTACTGGAGTGCTTCCCTGATGCAGCTGAATGGCAGACTATTTAAGGCGNCGGTACGCTCCTCCAAATAGTCTGCCACCAGCCGCCTCAGATACTCTGGTACCCCATGGTACTGGAGTGCTTCCCTGATGCAGCTGAATGGCAGACTATTTAAGGCGTTGGCGATGTCCAGGGACACCGCCAACATCACGCCGCCATAACTCACCGCCTCTTCGGTCACGGCCCTCAGGCGCATAGCGGCATCGACCGTCGAACGCCCCTCTCGGAACCCGAATTGGGCGTCTGACAGATCGGGGCCCACCTCTCTGAGGTGCCGGACGAAACGGGCAGAGAGCACCCACTCGAACAACTTGCCTGCCCCGTCCAGCAACACGATGGGCCTGTAGGCCGCGACCGAGGGGCAGCTGCCCCTCCCTGATCCCCCGGACTGTATGCCCATTTTTAAACATTTGAACAAAATTATCAAACTTTTGGGATCTAAATATGCTGGGTAACTATTGTTAGTTCAGTTGTGAGAAATACAGATGAAAATATTTATAAAAAAAGAAAGAAAATAACCCATTTTACTGTCTATTGTTTATAAAGATGTGATTTTTTGTGAAAATCTTCAGTGAACATTTCAGAAAACTGCTGGATTTTTTGAAATATTTTTTCTGGGATATTTTATAAGTAACATTACCATGTTATTCCATTTTATAAAAAAGGTCACGTAATAAAACTGTTTTTTTTTCACCTTGTAATGTACATACCTCCTATAGTTCCATATAAATTCACGGTAAATTAACGGAACGTATCCCCCACGAATAAGGAGCTTTAACTGCACTTGACTCCAGGTGATGGTCACCTTGTGATATCATTGAGTAAAGAACACTTATAAAGACTTGAGTTCGTCAATGACGTAAAACCGTATAAGTGTATCTAAGGCTTGTTTTTATGGGATAAACCCGCCCACAAGCCCACCACTGCAACTCCTGTAAATCAGGATTAACCAGCAATGACCCACGAACGCACCGAGTTATGACACTACTCGAAGTCTCAGGATAAATTAAACTATCTTGGAGCCCGCGACAAAACGTAATAAGTCCACTTTTCTTATTAGATTATTAGAAAAATAGAAGAAAAAAAATAGACAGAAAGGAAGCGCCACCGGTAAAATATTACGAGCCTAACGTGAGCTATATTTGATTACAATAGTATGTATGGCAGAATCGTCTAATTGTACGGCAATTCACCGCAGTTAACACAAGGGAACATGAAGGGCGATAACGCACTTGTGACTCCTCGTGAAGTTACAGTCATCCGTAAGAGGCGCGGCGGTAGGCGCTTACGATCAGATCACAATCAATCCACCAAGTACAAACAATGTAACTATGTAGGCATAAGTTTTTTATTGCACTCCCATGCTTCAATATCTGCGCTAGCGAGCACTGTCCAGTAGGATATTAGTGAATAATAATAAGAAGGCCGCGTCCATGCCTGGAATAACACTACTATATTTTTGACTACACGGTTGGCCTAGTGGTTTCAGTGGTCGCCACACCGCTGCCTACTGCGTGTGTATCCTATGCCTACTGTGATCCATAAATTGTTGTTCTAAGTCTGGGTGTACTTTGTGTCCGTTTCATGTATGTTTGTAAAGATCCCCGCGACACAGGAATTTATATTCCTAAAGCGGGAGTTGTCTTTTTAAAAGAAAAAAAAAGAAAAATAAGAAACAAATTTGAGACAGGTCGGTTGTCTTGCTTCTTGAAACAACGTACGAAATTATCTACTTTTTGCTTTGGTATCAACATTTGGTATTCTGTCCTTTCTTCCAATAAAACGTAAATATCGTGGTTAGGCATATATTTCTTGGTCTGACTTTCAACAACATATTTAATAGCGTTTTAGTTGCACTTATAAATGAAACAGCATTTCGCTATAAAACTATGTTTAATATTATCCATGGGCGCGTTCATTCATATGTTTACATAGAGTGATTACAAAGATAGTTGATTATGATTAAAATCTGAATATATGAACTTGACATAATACACAATTCAAAATGAGCAGCTACAAATTTGAAAACATAACCTTGTTGTTATAATTTTTTATCAGAAGTCATCGCCGTGCTTATTGTGTGGTTATATGGTAAAACCACTTTCTCATACAATCTGGGATTTTACTATATACCTATCAATTTATTTATTTTACAATGCATTTTTAGAGAAAATTCCTCAGCAATTATCTTGGATCTCCTAACCATGATCCGAATTACACGTTTAAATTTTCAAGCTAAAATGTTATTATATTTTTTTAATTACGTATCATTCATATACACACGTATTTTTTTACAATAAAGAATATATATTGCTTTAAAAATACAATAATTTCGTAAATTTTCAAAATGATTAAGTGCAAAATATTAAAACTGTTCGTAAAAGTTTTATTTAACATAGTCTCGAAAAAAACCGTACATTTTTTGACATTTAACTTTCACAGAAGTACTTACACACTTTAGAGTGTGTAACTCGTACGTTTCGAAATCAGCCCTCGATACGAACCGATCCTTGGGGCCTAGTGCGAGTTTATATCACATCCGACCGCTTCAGTATATTTTTTTTTTTGTGGTATAAGGGGCAAACGAACAGACGTATCGCCTGATGGTAAGCGAGGTGTCACAAGTGCGTTGCCGGCCTTCGGGGGATGGGAAGTGGGTGGGGGATGGGGGGGGTCGGATTGGGGTATGGGCCTCCGGTATCCTCACTCACTCGATGAAACACAGCGTAAGCGCTGTTTCACACCGGTTTTCTGTGAGGCCGTGGTATCACTCCGGTCGAGCCGTCCCATTCGTGGCTCTCCCACTATTGCCATTAACGGAACTACTCATCACGAACAATGCCGGTGACGATCAAGTAGATATGAAATAAACCTACACTAGGCCCTTACTGTACTGTAGTACTACTGTACACTTTGTTATGAAATAAAATCACAACAAGAATCATCAGTATCACTAGCACCTATTTATCTTATGCATGATTCAGTTATTTGTTATGTATTCATCTAGTACAGTAACAACTTTTCACAATTGTTTTATATGTTCTTTTTTCACATGATATTATTTTATACCTAAAAGGTAAACTCATAGCAATTCAAACTTACTATTTCACGTGATCAAGAAAAAAACACGGCGTACTAGAAAATATAGTCCATTCGCCTTAAGAAAATAATGACGCATCGATTAAACCCGGCGCCACGCGTCAATTCTCTTAAATTATTGGTCAACATCTCGTTTTGATCACGTGACTTAGCGTTGAGATACAATTGTTAATTTTCTAATAATCTCTACGTATATATAAGTTATCGCTTCGTGCGAAAACTTGGAACTTTATTGGTCAAAGTAATTGTCATAATCGATGAATCACTATTATCTTACAGCGAATAGACTAGAAAGTGAATTATATAAGATATGTCTGCGTTGATAATAGTACTATCAAAGTTTAACTGTTTCTGACATGAATTTAAATATGCCTATACAATTTTTTTGAGCCGTCTTTAAAACCTGTATGAGATTTGCAAAACCCCAAATTATGCAATTATAGACACAACAAAATGTTTTTTTTTTACAATTCAATTAATTTAAAGTATATTTTTTTATTCACCAATAATGTATTTTTATCTAATTTGATACACCAAGTCCCAAGCTTATCCTCAAAACGGTTATAAATACACATTTACATAAATTAGCACTATATTTTTTGTTATATATGGCCCTGCCAAAATGGACAATGCAACAGTGCAGCATGGTGACCCACACCATGGCGGCCTAGTGATGCTTCTGCATCATTGGGCCTCCAGTCTAGCACTCACCAACGAAACACGACAGCACGGACGTTTATCCTAAATGTATATGTTTTTCTTTAATAAGGTTAATAATTAATACAAATAAGTGTTGTAAAATTGTCTTAATCGTATTGAACAGATAGATAATAACATACACACATTCATGCTTTATATTATTATTTTCTAATTTATTATAATAATTAAAATAAAGTTGTATATTTTATTTATATAACAATAAAATGTTAATATCCTTCATTATTGCTATATTTATCTATTTAATAGTTATGTTACAGATTGCTTTAAATTGGTGTTTATTTGTTATAGATATCATCTGTTTTACATTTATTACGATACTCAACGATGCGTTTAGCCGCGTGCCACGCCTCGACAACCCTCCACATACATTAGCGTGTAAACGGGCCGTTTGGCTTGGTTTGCGTGAGGTTGTGATAACTTGTGGCCGACCCGAGTGGTGTTGGTCTTTGAACACAGTTCAAAGAAAGCGTGTGCAAGCGTTTGTGAGCGATTGCTCGCAGGCGTGTAGACATAGCACGAGGATTGTAGTTTTTAGGCAACTGCCAAGTCCTCGCAGGCATGTAAACATAGCATAAAATATTAAAATTACATATTGTTGTAAAGTTACTAAGTAATTCTAAAATATAGATGATTTTTATAATTATGTTTATGCGCGGATATTTTCGGGGCAATCAATATTTTCGTAATTAAGTATCCTGAATAGTTTAAACGATAGTAATAATTGTTTTAATTGCTTTTTTAGTTTTAATATAATAATACAATCTCTGTCTGATCCCAAGTTAGGCAGTGTTATGGTGACCAGGCTGGTGATAAACATCTGTGTAAATAAAAATGAATCATCTGTGTAAACAAAATTGTATGTACGCGCATAACTTACGATCGACTGCACCAAATTGAATACTCCTTTTTTAATGTGTTAGTTATTTGTATAGAAAAATATAAAAGAAAACCGGAGATGTTATATATTCTTAGTTCGCTTAGTCGTATACACTGCGGCCCTGTAGGAAGTTAACAAGGGCTTACTAAAATAGGCTTTTCGATAATTCTAAAAATTTAACGAAAATGAATATCGGTATCAGAACATTCTCTAAATTTTAGTAAGTAAATATTATTATTATCACTGCCATATTACACTGTGGCTCATGAAAAACTCCAAAACTATCCAACCTATTTTCACACTATTCTTTAAATGTGCGTTTAAACAGCGTGTTGGGATAGTTAACATCACGCTTAGACCAATACCAGCCGAGTATGATTGAAAAGACACGAATACTAAGTTGCTTCACCTAGTAGTTCGTATATAGTTCAATAAATATAGGTTCATTATTAGGTACTCCAATATCATTCTCTAGAGATAGTGTTTTTAAACTTAATTTTCACAACAGCCTGGCAGTTTTTGTCATTTCAATGAACTTTCTTGATACCTGATTGCATTATCTACCTAACTGTTTCCGACTTACCTAATAGTTATCAAGTTTTACTAACTAATCATGATTAATCAGCTCAAAACTGACCTTTCAAAAATTCATACTAATGTTATAAAATTCTAAAATAACTCTTGTCGGTTACGCTTTCATGGTTAAACCTCTGCTCCGATTTCAATGGAAATTCGACATGAAAGTACTTTTGATTCTCGAGGGAGGACTTACGCTTCTTAATAACCAACATACAGGCGGGTCGAGCCGCAGGCAAGTTAGTTTTTTTTTTTTTACAAAGACAATTCCCGCATTAGGAATATACATTCCTGTGTCGCGGGGATCTTTACAAACATACATGAAACGGACACAAAGTACACCCAGACTTAGAACAACAATTTATGGATCACACAAAGTGTTGTCCCATGTAGGATTTGAACCCACAACACTTGGCACAGTAGGAAGCGGTGTGGCGACCACTCCAACCACTAGGCCAACCGTGTAGTCAAGATGAGATGTTTTTTTTTTAGGAATTGTAGATGCGACATACCTTTATAATAGTCTAAAAAAATATGTTACTAAAATAAATTCATTTATTATTTAACTTTTTAAAGTCAGCATGCACTATATTATTTTCTTAACACGCACATATGTGAATATCACTATTTTTCTTGGTGCTTAGACTAAAAATATTACATTACTCGCAAATGATAACAAATTGGCAGGACTCTTAAAAACAACAGGCAAAATGACAAAGGAATGGTCTATGACTGATTAAACAAAATTTCAATTACAACATTCAAATTGTTATTATTTCTCAAGATTTCTTTTTGGTTGTCTATTAATTACGCAACGATTATATTTATACAGCCTAATAAAACAACCTAACAAACGATTGTTGACAAATACAGTAAAATACAACATAGTGTCCATCTTTTTAAAATATGACTACGCCCATATTACGAATATATCCTGTATCGATGGGGACTTTACAAATATACATGAAACGGAAACAAAGAACACCTAGACTCAGAGCAACAATTGGTGGATCAAACAACTTGGGTTTGAACTGACCCAGCGAAGTAGAGAGTGACCGCTATAACCACTATGCCATCTGGGCAGTCTGTCAGTCAGTAAACATATAAGTAAAGAAAGTAATACAACTGTATGAGTAAAATACAAGTACCTGAGATCCTGAGTAAATTTATTTATTATCTGTATCACTATTAAGTGAATATACTATACAATTTTTTAAATAGAGTATTTTATTCACTTAATTTACACAAATAATGCTGATTGAAGAAATAGCTAGTCTAATAGAATCAAAGGGTCAAGGCAACTCCACAGTATGTAACTGCCTTCAATGGTTAAAAGTTGACTTGAAATAAAAAAAAATCTTTATGCATTATTAACTTTTAAAAAATATATAATTGCTAAAATTTAGAGATCCTTAATTAAATCCATGCGTCCATTCACAACTAAATACCACCTAAAAATACATAAATGAATATTTATCTAATCGTCTTTACTAATTGAAGACTTAGAATCTCCCTCGCTATCACTCGACCACTCCCCTTCACTGTATTCTCTGTCCATCTTCCTCTTAACTTTTACCAACTCTTCGTCCGAGGACTTTTGTCTTATCAAGCGCTGTGGTGTGTTATCAACGTCTTGTAACCCCAATTCTTTGGTGGGAGATGAGCTTCTCAACTCCTTTAATGTATTGGTGAGATCAATGTTCACAACTGGGGGTTCTTCTTCTTCAGCTTCGTTGTCTCGCTTTCTCTTCTTCTTGTTCTTAGAGCTGTGTTTTTTGTCCTTCTTCCGTTTCTTCTTTTTTGAGCTAAAATAAATTTTATTGATTAAACATATTATGATAATAGATAATGATGATCACTGGCCACTACTACCGTCTTTTTTAAACATTTGGATCCATCCATCCATAGGTGGCCTGTGAGAGATTACTTTTGGTAATAAAATAACATGCTGCTGTCATCATTAGACCACCGTCACTGACCGCTGGAGGCGGTAGGGTACCATTTTAGCCTAGTGGCCATGCCAGTGAATTGTTTGCGCAGTAAAGAACGCATGGTGTGTGTAGACTGTGTAGGTCTAATATGGCGTAACAATAAAAAAATCTATCTTACTTAAAATTTCTTTCTATCTTACAGGCATCCATATCATAAATAAACAATATCAACATCAAGAAAGCACGCAGTTTGTTGATATTCATTTACCAACATTTGATCTGTGTCTGCTACTTTGCCCTCTTATTTTAACAAAAAGTATGAAATAATAAGGCTTACCTGTCATAATCTGAGTCCTCGTTCTCATCCGTTGATCTGTAAAACCAAAAGTGTCATATGCAATACTTTGTAGGTATAATATTTGTCTGTATATTTTTACTTAAACAAACAGTTAGTATATTAAGAAAATAGAAAGTTAATTCGATTCTAGTTTGTATTATTCATCTACTTGATCGTCGGTGACGGGGTTCGTCGTTGACATTGGCCCGCAGTCAACTTCACCAATCGCAACGCCGATCGCAGTCATCGACAACGAGTTAATGACAAACAAACTCACACTAGGCCCTCTGATCACAATCGACCACAATTGAACACAGTATTTAAAACTTTTAAAGCCCAGAAGTTCAGTAGTAAAATAACTTACTTATACTTTCTGCGTTTACTTTTTCTATGAGATCTCTCACTGTCGTCTCCATAATCTGAAAATATAAAGCTTTTTATAACACACATTTGATGAAACATTTTTAATTAAATTCATAAAATTGAGTAATCGTGAACGGTACCAAGATTATTTCGTAATACAACTACATCTATCGAAAGTTTAATCATATTCCTCTTTCTCTTCTTTCTATGCTGCTCCCTTATACTATGCAAGCGTTACGCGTTGAATCTCTTTCTACAACCGCTAATGCCTCTATTATCTTGTATTAGTGTCTAATATTTTGTTTGGACCACGTGACTTATCGTTGGGATGACCCCATTCACCATGCATTGGCTAGTTTCCTGATAACGTGCAATGATGCAGAAACATCTCAATATACCGCTATAGTGAGGGTCAACACGCTGTTTTAATGCATAGTCTGCATTCGTATGAAGATGAGTATGGTGGCCATTACGCTTGGATTCTTTTCATGCTTTCCATGTTGCAAAGCAGAGTCTCTCTGGCAGGCTCATATATATACATATATCAGAAAAGTCAATAGAAGGTCTATAAGTTGAAAATTGTATTTAAGATTTACTAAGAACCATAAAACTTGAGGCAAAGTTCAAAAGAATTACTTATATTAATACATTTTTTGTATACTTGAATAACATAATCAGAATCGAACCTCGTCTATCGCGGTGACGTCTCTTGTCGCGTCTACGCTTTTTCTCTTCCTCTTCTGCTTTTTTCTTTCGTATTGACTCCAGTGTGTCAACCTTTAAAAATTTAAAAACTTATATTAATTCACGGCAAGATTAAGCACAGTTGTATAACAGCCCAAAACTGCAACACTAAGAAAGGCCCATGTCTAGCAGTAGATTACTAAAGGATATTGTGATGTTTTAATTATGCTGGACTTGAATAGGGTGTATGTATATCTGTATACATCTACATGTACGTAGATATTTACAAAAACTTTGCATGCCCAAATTTTTTTTTAAATAGCCGTAAACTAATTATGTCACTAAAATCAATCATTCCTTTTTGAAAAGTCAAAGCAATAATATATAAACGTTTTTCTCAATGTTGGTTTAAGTGTTTTTATTTTAGCTTTATTTTGTTGGGATACAATATCTTTAGAAACTTTGTGGTTTGAATATCATAAGAGATAGAAGTAAGTCATAAAGAGGTCATACCATAGCGCTAGCCAGCGAGGAGGTAGGCAGTTGTGCAGCTGAAGGATCGACGCCAACTTTCTTGAGGAATTCAGCGGCGCGACGACGACGCTCCTGTTGTTTAGCGCGCTCAGCTTCAGTTTCTTCCACTGCGGGTGGTTTAAATAATTATATTTTGTGCTACTTTCTACATATAATTGTATTTTATAACAGTTGAAACCATAGTCAAATCAGTTAGTTTTTATCATCTGTCAAAACAATAACTTGTATGAAAAATGTACTAAGAACGAACTTGTGACGTCACTGTTTTAGACTACCCAATTGAGCTATATATTTCAATGTTTATTTAGATTAAAACTAGATTAAAACTTGTAATACGTAATTCTAAGAGCTATACAAATATGTAAACCTATATAAATAAAAGTGAATCGCAGAAATATAAGCACGCGCATAAATTCCAATCGACTGCACCAAATTGGATAATTATTTGATAAATTATCCTGTGGAAAAATGTTTGTATAGGTATAAGAATTTTAGTGTTCGATTGTAGGTACACTTACTCGTGGGATACAGAGATGGGCATAAAATTTTAAGTATTTCGGGAATTTGAAAAATTATTACCAAATAATAACATGGCAATACATAGTTCGCCGGGCCAGATAGTGTAAAACATATTTTAAATTATAACAAAAGCTGTAAACCATGACTTGCAAGTACATAATGTTTTGAACACTTTTAACAATTAAGGAATGGTTTAAATATATACTTTAAACTCACCTTTTGTATCAGACTGATCACCCGTCAAATCAATAAGATCATCAGAATTATCCTCCAACGAAATTATTTCGTTCCCCAAGTCATCCTTACTATATTTCCTTTTCTTGTTTTCTCTTTCTATAACCTTTTCTCTCCTTTTCTCCCTTTCCAGACTTCTACGCTCGTTGCGTCTTACCTCCCTATTTTCTGACTTGGATCTATATTCTTTTTTCTTGTCTCTATGCTTCTTTTTTTCTCTTTTATAAGGTCTTTCTTTATCTTTTTCGGGATTGACTTCTTTCGGCTCTTGTATGGTGGTTTTTATTTCTTCAACTTCTTGCACGGTAGGTTTTTCTATATCTATGGCCGTTTTTTCCTCTACTACGGGCGCTTTAGGCATTTCCTTGTTTACTTCTGGTATAGTAGTTATTGGTTTAACAGGGGATTTTACTACTATAGGTTTAGGGGGTTCAATAGTCTTGACTGTAGGGAGATCGTTATTCTGTTGTCCATCTATCTTATAGACCACTACTGGTGGCATCAGGTTCAAAGGTACTGGTTGCACAGCTTTAGGGATCTCTTTGATTTCTTCCTGTTTTTCGGGTTGTTTGTCATTCTGTTTCTCTGAATCTTCATCAGAACTCGATTCATAAGGTAAGGCTGGCTTCGGTAGAATGGGATCAGGTTCTTTGAGTTTTTTTATGGAGAATGACACCGGAGCTGTTAAGTAAATAACAATAATATATAATGAATATAATTAAAATAGTACAAAGTAGAATATTACACTAGCCCCACAATTTTAACTGGGTCTATAGCAACTTTACAAAATCTGTTCATTAAATCCATTAAAATCGGTTCAATAGTTTACGCTACATGGTGGAACAAACATACATGACAGGGTATATACATACATAGTCAGCTAAAACTATTTGCTTTCAACATAGTCTGGTCAAAATATCAAGTATTGTGCGTATTCCAAAATACTACAATGTTCAAAAATTAATGAACAAATTTTACATTAAAAATTTAAATATTAAACGTATAAACCAAACTCTTTGGTAATTTTGGCTGTATTTGTTCGCCTATCCTCTACCTATTCTGAATAAGAATCTTTATATAATGTAAGAATTCTTACTCAATTTTTTTTTAAGGCCCAATGAATTTTGATGTACGTACCTGTAGATTTCCTTTTCTTCTCTTTTCCATTAACTTCTCCACCCCTCTTTTGTTGCATAAGTTTCTTATAATACGCATGATACATATTATCGAGTTCCAAAAAAGTGAAGCGAGGATCGTTTTTAGCGCGAACGATGTCTTCAAACTCGTCGCCATTTCGTGCAACGTATGACGCCATCTTGTCGATCACTATTTGAACATCATCTGGTGGTGTAGCAATGGCAGGTTCCTTGCTGTCAGTGGAAGAACTGTCATCGAAATCTGTTTTTAGAAGAAACATAATTAATTTTATGCAAATATTAAGTATAAGTGTTAACCATTATATATATATGTGTTATAGATAAATAAGTCATACAAAAATTAAGAACTTTTACAAGAATCATTAACACTTTATTTCGTTCATTTATTTCTCCTATCAATATGACCCTTCAAAAGTTGCCTAAAAGAGATTACTTTTAGCAAGAAGGCCGCCCATTGTGTAATATTAGTGTAGACATTTATAATTGGTGTGCAATAAAGTATCTATTCTAAGGCCAAATAAGACGTTTCAACATCAACCATCACTCACACACAGCATTCTGATCTTAAATTAGGGAAAATCTGTACCAGACTGTTGATAAACAAACACATATATCAAATGTATCCATAATAAAAATTTGTTACAGCAAAACCACAAGGCAATAGTAAATAGACTATTAATTTAAACATACCAGATGAATCAGAATCAGAGTCTGTGTTGTAATGCTTCATGAGGCTCAATCCTGTAGATTTAAGTGGATCTTTGTTCGGTTGCTTCTGTTGTTCCTGTTCCTGGGACGAATATTGGTTGTAGTAGCTTGCGTATTGTTGCATGTAATTTTGTGTAGCAGCGGGTTGGGCGGTTGGATCAACTGCAAGGATAACTAAACGTTAATTCAGTTTGATCACACTGACAAAGGCTAAATAACTAACAGATAGAAGTCTAGAATTTGAATAGATATCGGTTGCCTCGGTGGCGTGGTAGCAGCGTATGTGACAACTGTGCTTCAGAACTCGAGTACGTTTCCATTCCTTTGAAACTAGATGGCGTTATGTGTAAGATGTCCGAGAAAAATATTATGATTATAATATCGTATTTATTTAGTCACGACAGAATAAGTTAGTCAGTATATTTGCTTTAGTATTCATAACTGATATATAAGTTGTTGGCTAAATTTGTTCTATACCGTGATTTCCATCAGTTCCCCGTGTATACATGACTGGAGCTCTGTATATTTCCCCTGTATGGCGCGGAGGCTCTGTCCCAGGAGGTGGGACGTCCCCTCGGGCTTCGCCTTCTCCTTCACCGTCCCCTTCGCCACGCATTTTGCTTATTAACATCGTGTAGTCACAGTCTGCCGATGGTTTGTAATGTATACTTGGGATTGCTGGTGCCTGAAAACGACAGGTAATCTCTTTAAAAGTTCAAACACTACTAAGTTTACATTAACCGCTTAGCGATAAGAATTTTATTTAAGAAGTGATAAAAAACTGTGAATTGTGAAAAAGTGTTGTCCCATGCGAACCGACAATACTCAGCGCAGTACAGAGTGGCAGGTGAACGTTTAAACCATTTCGCCATCCATGCTGTCTGTCCCATAGTCGCCTCATACGACAACCATGGGATTTATAGAGGTGACGTCGCTCACCCTAATCCGTTACCACCTGGATCGTGCTATTCATCATCATGATCAACAACCCATAATGTCCCACTGCTGGGCTCGGGTCTCCTCCCAGGAGAGGGTTAAGGCCATAAGTCCCCACGCTGGCCAAGTGCGAGTTGGGGATTGTGCTATTAATTTACCAATAAAGTTGTGTCTATTTATTCAAGACTTTTAAAACAATAGTATATTCAGTATAGTACTACAATAAATCTGTATAAAACTTGGTTTAGCAAATGCCTAATGTTTATGTTGCGTGAGCCGAAAAAATATAGCATTTCAGAGGGTATTTAAGGGCTGTGATAAAATAAAATGTACCTATTGCAAACAGTTTATGGGTTTAAATACTTACCGATTCGATAATAGTCGACGCTAGACTTGGATGTAAATAATCTTCAGGTTCTTGTTGCTTTTCTGTAATTAAATGTATGTTTTTAATAACAAGAATTGAAAATGATTTTCTCACTATGTGTTCTAATTGTTTATTGAGACCAAATATCTAAATTGAAATTGTTAACTAAAAGTTTACACAGTCTTTAATATTAAACTTCTTACTACACTGAGCAGGCCTTTTTGACCTTTTTAACCGACTTAAAAATATTAGGTTGTTCTCAATTCGATTGCTTTTTTTTATATTTGTTATCTCAGAACTTTCGACTGCGTGAACCGATTTTGATGATTCTTTTTTTTAAGTGAAAGCTGGTATTTTCGTGTCGTCCCATTTTGATGTGGTCCAGTTCTTGAAGTCAGTTTTTTTTTGTTTAAATGTTTGTTTGTCTGCATATTCTTATATTTTTATAGAGTTAGCTTTCTTACTCGGCTCCTATGAAATAGTACGGATAGGGGTGGTGGTGGTGGCCTTACTCTTAATTTGTTAATTTATTTAGTGATGATTTGGTTTGGTTTTACCAGGCTGCTTCCACATTTAGCCTCTTGATTGGGCGTTTGTACATGGGATTGAAGAATTGATTAAACTAAGGAGTGCAGTGGGCAGGGCTTGTAGAAGTAATGGGGCTATAAAGTTCTTGAGTAGCAAGCATGTACTGGAAGACATAGCACTAGTAGGCTATCCAAAAGGTAGAAAAATATAATTTAGTATTCTTTACCTTCAACTACCTCATCTTCTTTCTCAGGCCACTTGCCACTCTTCACAAGTGCAGTTAGAGCAGAATAGTAAGGGTGAAGGTTCGATTCCTTGGCAAGAAACTGAAACTGTGGATTGTCACGCTGCTTCGCTTTTATGAGGATTTCCATTTGAGCACCCTGGGTCGCTATGAAGTTTGCAGTTTTCTCTATTATTGCATTTAGTTTCAAAGTTTCGGGCTGTAGAATAAAGAATTCCCACATATAAAAAATGCTTACACATTATTATTCATTAGAAAGATAGTATCAGAACAACATTAATAGTTTTATTGTGAACTGTTAGAATCAAAAGGGTAAAAAGCCTATTGTTTTTTAGACAATCCTTAGCCAATCTTTCAGTCCAATTAAGATATAGACCTCATGAGGAAAAGTGCCCACTAAGTTCTCTGCAGTTAAAGTTTTCTCACATGTGGGTCACATAACATACTAGAAATAGTGTAATACATGGACAATCTATACCAATAAATAAAATTGAAGTGACTGATTGTATTATCAAAATAATTGCTTTAACTAAATGCACATGAATTATAAATATATAATATTTTTTTTATTATAATTTTTGCCTGCTTGTCTGTCCATTTGTTCCAGCTAATCTCTGGAGTGGCTGGAACGATTTTGACGGGATTTTCACTGGCCGATATCTGACGATAAAAGAGAAGCTTGAGCTACTTTTTATTAGAATAGCTTTGCCCAGGGGCTTTAGCCGTGGTTGTTGCTGTACCGCGAGTCACACCGCGGGGCTCAGCTAGTGGTGGATTTATCAATCAATACACAAACAGTGATTACAAAAGTTTAACTGATTTAAATGACAATAAGAATTTGTTTATTATGCTTTCAAGACTAAACATTATCAGTGAATAACTATATTATATACACAGGTCCTGGAGTGTGCATCATCTAGTTTAATACAATAAATAATACATAGACAATACAAGAGCAAACACAAGTTATAAATACACAACTTACAAAAACAATATCTGAAGGAAGAAGTGCTTTAAAAGCCGGTGTTGGTACAAACGGCTCATCTACTTCTGTTGGCTGTGATGTTGGCGATGGCTCAGCTGGTGTTTCATAGTTAAAACCAACTTGGCCATAGCCAGCTGCATGAAGACGTTTCAGTTCTTCTTCTATGGATTAATAACAAATTATTGAGTATGCTATCAAGGAAACAAACATTGAGCGGACATCATCATTGGTTTAATTAAAGGATAGTTAAGTTCTAAACAAGAGTTCTTTAGAATACAACTATGTCAATTAGCAATCTAGACATATGATAAAATTGTAACAGGTCTGTACATGAACAGGAAACCTAATGAATGGGGTGTTTATTAAATAGTGTGCACAGATACATGAACATATTTTTGTCTGTGATGTAGACCACAGTTTTCTCTTTGTGATAAACTTTATTTAACATTTAGTGTTTGTATTATTTGAATAATAAAATAGTTATATTAGTTTGTGATGCAACGGGTGTCATTCTAACACAATAGGTGTCTCTCCCACAAAACGTCTTGATAATAGGTTAAGTGTGTTGCATTTTATTATGGTGGGTGCAGTTATGCTGCTACAAGTTAAAGCATCACTGTATTAACCTCCAGATATGCAGGCACAGGAGATAGCAAAAGATGGCATAATAATATATTGAAACAACCTTTAAAACAATTGCAAAAGACATTTAAAACATCAAATATGTGTACAAACACATACTTAATGTTATTTAATTTGCGAAATGACACTTGTGAATGACATATGAGAATCCCAATTCAGGACAGTACATTCTTTTAATAAATACAAAACATAATATATTAATACCTTTATACATCTCCTCTTCATCTTCATCAGTGTGTAGAGCACGGTATCTCTCCTCATCACATAGCTGTTCCACATCCTGTTGTTCCTTAGTAAGCTCAACACGCCAGTCGTAGCCGCCTGGTGGAGCCTCTAGCCTCGACAGGTCGTGTAGAGCTCCCCTTGCATCATACCTAGCCAAATATTACTGTATATTAATTGCTGACTTCACAATAAACATACAGTGTTTTATCACACTGATGATACATACACGAAAATTACAGCAGCAGTCAGAAAATAGTAAAAAAAAATCTGTTCATATCTTGAATTCTGCCATCTTTTTTTTTACTAATAATAATCATATTTAAATTATGAGCTTAACACATAAAATATGCCATAAACACATTATGATCCATATTTGCTGGGATGTTAGTAAAATATTTGGTAATTTTCAATAAAGCATGGATATAACATAATTACACAATATTTACATTTGCCTAGCTAACCTTATAGACTAAAATAAATCAATATAGCGCTTGTAAAGAGGTAGAAATAATTTTTGGACATATTGGTGAACGCTCGCCTAACTTTATTGATATTTTATTTTTAAATTATGAATTCCTGGCTCTTAAGATTTATAAGTATACATACTCAATTGAACCGTTGCAGGTTATACATACCACCGGCGGTTGTCACCATATCATTACACGACGCCGAGAGAACTCGAAGCGCCCGACGCTCCTGCTGTCCCTTCACCTTTACTTCATAAAACATTCTCTGCGAAATACTTAAAAGTCTTCCGAAAAGTTAATTTTTTCCTGTTATACAACTATCTTTTGTAGATTTATAGCGCCACAGTTAGCAGTCTTAGAGTAAAAAACTGATCGAACCTGTCGATTTTCAACGTTTCATCCCCCATCCACGGAATGAGGTGTTTGCCTTGATCAATGTGAAGGGCTTTTTCATCGTCCCTGAACAATTTGCACGAGTAGCCAAACACGAAAAGATCTTCTTTCTTCTCCTTATATTCACTTTTTCTTAATATACCAGACTCACTTTGACTTCCAGTCCACTTTAGAGACATTTTTATAAATAAAATTGAAAATTACAAGAACATGAAGCTACGCATTGCAAAATGATGATAAGAGACGAAACGTTCGGAAATAACGAGGAAAATGTCAAATAGTTTTTCTTAAAACAGTTTAGTCATAGAGCAACATAGCCCATCCGTATTATTAGGCAAAATTAATTTTATTATGAAAAAAGTATTATTTTTTAATAAATAGTTTGAGAATTTAAAAAAAAAAGCTTTATACGAAAAAATTTACATTTAACTTTTGTATTATGTATGTAAATTTATTAAAAATTTACAAAATATTTGTCGATCCTTCAAGGAAATTTTCTATTAATACCATCACTTTCAGCAAAGTATTGGAAGAAAGATAATACAAAAGTAGACGCTTCTTCTTACCAAATGAACCCTTACAATGATCATCAACGTGAGTTAAGTCGTGTGGTTTTTAATCTAGTTAAATTTCAGTCTCGTTGTTGGTGTCAGGCACACATAAATGTATGAAAGTAGTTGACTAAACCAATCTTCACTTTACTTTAATGTTTTATGTGCCTTAATGGTGCGTTTATACGGATGGTATGGTTCGACAACCCTCTACAAACACAAGCGTGCAAAAGGGCTGTTTGGCTTCGGTGGCGTGAGGTTGTGATAGCTTGTTGCCGACCCGACACGGCACAGATCAAAGAAAGCGTGCGCGAGCGTTTGTGAAGGATTGTAGTTTGTGAGCGACTGCCAAGTCCTCGCAGGCGTGTAAACACAGCATAATAGTGTTCTGTGAAAAATCTCACTCTTTTGTCAGAAAATACATATTTTATTGAGGAAAATCTTGAAAATCTTGAAATATGCTGATTCGTCATTTATCGATGCTGTTGAAGAACTTTATGAATTAGGACTTGGGTTTAAATACCTACGGAAAGATCAGTCTTTAAGGTGTGGGTGATGACTTATCTACAGTAGTCTACACATCTCATACTGAAGAAATTTAAGCCTAAAGTAATGACAATGAGTCATAAAGGCCTCAATCTCTTCATTCACAGAAGATCACCGCAAAATGCTAGCGTTCGTGCTGTCGTGTTTCGTTAGTGAGTGCGAGACCTTAATTCCAATGATGCAGAAGACTAGTCCGCTATGGTGTGGGTCATCATGCATTGTTGCATTGTCTACATTCGCAATGAGGATGGTGATCACCTGACCGCCACCCTTGAATTCTGTTTACGCTTTCCATCAAGCCGAGTAGAGTCATTTTGTCAGGGCAATACATAAAAAAATAAATCTATTTTTTTTCAGTGAGATTCTAAACATCAATCTAGTCATTATCTTTTAATCACTTTGCTTGAAGGGTGGTTTGAATCATCTAATTTTGAAACCGTTAAAGGTAAATTAACTGCTAATTAATTTTGTAAATATCCCTTTGAGGACGCTGCGTGCCCACGCGTGCTCCCACAAAAAAAAAACCCTTTATACATATATTCTTTTAATCCCATGATTGCCTTTAATTATTATTAATTTCTAATGAGTCAAATTTACTAACAAAATTAACTGAGGCTTTGATAAAAAATATTATAAGTGTATTTTTGGGTGATTTCTTACATGAGTTTGACTAAGAGGTTTTTATAAGTAAAGACAAGATACACCACAAAGATCGCCATATTTCTAAAAAAAATAAAGAATGGCAACTATACAGGCGAAACAACTAGATATAACACCGACAATTTCAAGATGTCGAAGAAGTTAATCGAAAAACATGTAGCCGACTAGGATATTAAAATTGGTTGAACTACATACGTTTCAAAAGGCATATGGCGGACGTTTTATATATTTTTGCATCGAAAACTGATAAAATCTTTTAGTTATGAGTATCTTGTGACCGCTAGAGCGTATTTGTTATAAATTAGATGATAAAAGTTAGTTTTAGTGTGTATATAAGTCTATTATATCTAGAGTCTTATAAATATTGATAGTATTTTCGTGCGTGGACGTTTTGATCCGTATTGTTGAAAAACGAAAAGTCTGTGATATAAACAATATACTTAGGTGATAGTTTAATTTCCTGAACAATTTTGTATATATTGTAAAGTTGTTATAGAATTTTAGCGAAAGTAATATATTGCGAGAAGACTGAATAACTGAGTGGAGGACTTGCGAGCTATGTCAGCTGTGAACCTATTGTCTTCTTTGAGGGAGAAACCGACCGACGAAGACCCAAATGATGGCTCGAACCCTGAAGGTAAATACTTTAACTCTATAATTCATTTATGTTAGCTTTACTAAGTTTTTCGTTATACCTGCAATTGTTTATTCGAAATGCTGTTCCAACAATTTTCAAAACATTGACCCTAATTAGTGTAAATTTGCGCAGTTTTAGTTGTGTTTTGCATTGATATAAATTTGCTGTGACTTGATTTTTTAACTCTCTTTGATATTTCAAAAAAGTAGTAAGCAGGAAGCACTAAAAAAGGTTATTGCCTTTTCTCTATCGCCAGTTGCAATAGAATATTATTTATTTTTATGTAGGTCGCAAGTAGACTAGTTCATAATCAGTAGGTACTGTTATTCTCATAACATGTAGCTTGTGCCTAATGTCACAGTAGAGTGGCCTGATTGAAAAGTCTGTATTTTGATTCATACTTTTATTGAAAAAAAAAGTAGCATGACATGACATTTCAGTTAGCTAAATGTGATCATATCAAAAGTGTACATACTCATTTTACAGTTCATTGACTTATGAAATTGCATGCAATTACAATTACTAAGCTCTATGTATTTTTTTTTTACTTCTATGATTGAGACCTACAAACAAATTATTTTTTAAAAATGAGTTTTTAGTTACAAATACATTAATCTAGTCTGACTATTTTTATTTTTAAATGAGCGAATTTATAACATGGCAGTAAGCTCATATCATTCCTCTCCCAAAAATAGCAACCCTTCACTCCCTGAAAATATTCAACCATTTCTATTCTTCGTTTCCTATCCAAAGTGCTTGAGGCCTGTAACTGTAAAGAACTCTCAGCTTGTACACAAAAACCAACTTTTAAGCTCTTTACAATCAGGGTTCAGACCTGGTCACAGCACAGTTACCACTCTCCTTAAAGTTACTGGTGACATTAAAAAGGGAATGGAGGACACTAAAGTCACAGTTTTAGTCTTAGTTGACTTCGCCAAAATTTTCAATGTTGTCAGTCATGAAAGCCTGTTATCCATCCTTACTACTCCTGCGCGATAACTTGAGACCCGCGTGGAATTCGTCACCCCTCCCCTCATACCCGCGCACCTACCCTATGACGCCCGCAGCGGGCGTCATAGGGTAGGTGCGCGGGTATGAGGGGAGGGGTGACGAATTCCACGCGGGTCTCAAGTTATCGCGCATTGACTATACATATCTAACGATTGTTCTCCACTTATCTTCGGGGGCCGAGTGTCCGAGTTGATGACTTATCATTAAGTAGGTGCGACCTCTACACTTGCATTCCACAAGGGGGCATTTTATCTCCTCTCTTATTTTTGTTAATTATTAATCTCATATGCTGTATGCTGATGATCTGCAACTGTATTCACAGGCAAGTGTGGAGGATGTCACTCAGGCTATCAATGAGGTAGGCTATCAATGAGGTGAACAGGTACTTAGAGCTCATAAAATCCTGGTCGAAAAAGTTTGGCCTGTCAGTCAATCCAACAAAATGTCAGGCAATCGTTATAGGCAGCAAGCATATAATGAGAAAATTGGCTACTACATCTATCTCACTTGTTATTTTTAATGGTTTAATTATGTATTCATTCAACTCTGCAGTCAAAGATTTGGGTTTACTTATCGACTCAACCCTCACTCAGGTTACCAGTGTGAGTCAGAAAGTAACTGGTAATCTGCGATTCTTGTATCATGTCAAGAATTTCTTGCTTCCAAAACCTAAAATTTCACTTGGGTGTTATCTACGTATAAAGTGTATCTATTTACAAAAAATAGGTATGTATGTATTTATATCAGTTGCCTAGTAACACAAGCTCTGCATTTCGGACTAAATGGCATTGTGTGTAAGATGTCCATAGTATTTATTAATTTTCCATTAAGCAGTATACTGATAGTTTAAGGACTTGTATTGGTATTTGAAACTTCGCGTGTTGAGCAATAACTTATTGATCATAAGTAAACACAATCAACCCTTTGTTCAATCAAATATCATTATTGATTAGTTTTATTTATAAGTTATTAATTTTTGTTTATATAAGATACTAAACGAAAAAGATTTGCAAGCATTAGTGAATTTTAAAGTTAATTAACGAGATTTCGACTTAAATAAAAAAAAAAACAAATAAAATTTTATTTTCTCAGTTGAAAGACATGATTTACTTAAATATGTTATATTTTTACTTAAATATAGTTCTAATTGAGTAACAACTGTTTGAGAAAATTTCAAACCTTATAAAATTGAAAATAAATATATTTTTATGGCTTAACTTCCAATCATTTTGAATAAATATCGATGAAACAACACTCTCAACCAAACGAATAGGACATCCCTTTTTGGGTACTTCGTGCTTATTGGCTACTTCAGTGAGTGAGTGAGTGTACATGCGCTAAAGTTCCTAGATATATATCTGTGCGACCATATACATATCTGTTAAAAATTTACAGTTTTCATAACAGAACCTTACCAGATTTCAGAAATTCTAAAATTTTTAAAAATAATAATATTACTAGGCTCTGCCGAGTCTGTGCAGGTATAATACTTACTCAGACAAGTGAGTAAAACAATTTGTTAAAAGGACCATTCATGACTTTTAGTAGTTGGTTATCGTTCCCGTTAAATCTAAAACTGGCAGAACATGTTCATCTCATTTTATTCTAGACAGTCCATGTCTAAAGTTCCTTCAGGCGCAGAGCTGGTCTGCTTTGTTTGTCTCCGTACTGTACTGACACAAAAAAGCTATTAAACAAATAAGAACTATTGAAAAAAACAATGTTTTCTTGCTGTACCAGAAGAGACCTCGGTAAGATTTTCTTATTGACCAGAGGGCCTAGTGGAGTTCATCGCTCGTCACGTTAACCGCGTTCGATTGACCCGCATTGATATCTCCTCAACACCTAACACACTCAAATAGATGTGTAAAAAACTCACACTAGACCCTTAGGTTCTCGAAACCTACTATTACTTAAACATTGTATATGAAACAGCTCGACCGAACACCAGTCTATGACCTATATTTGACTTTTTAATTTGTAGAATGCTCATACACAATTGTTCCAATAACTGAATGCGATACAAATACCGCTCTTGGGGATTTTTTAAATCTGTGTGAATGAATTCTATTCATAAAAGTGTGGTCCCCTTTATTGCGAATATTGACTGTCTGATAGGGTGAAAACCAGTTTTTGCCAGGATACATTGTACGTACTTGTTTTTTTATAAAAAGACCTAACTAACGGATTATTCCGTTAGTTAGGTCTTAACTTTTTACAAAGGAAGACGAAAAAAATGTTTTGTACTGGTTTTACAATAAAAAATAAGAGAGAAGCAGGTATATGAAATACATGTCAATGGATGGGCGAAATAATAATAATAAGAACCTTTATTGCAGAGCAAGCTTTAATAGAGATCTGTATAGGCCTTGTTCACTTGAAAAAGTATTGTTATGAAGGCACAGCATTCTTGACTGAGTAGTTCTAGCCACCTTTTAAATATGGGGTAATCCCACTGGTTTGCTAACGTGAGTCGCCAGGATGCATTTGAAAGTTGGTTAAAAAAAAAAATTATACATTAATTCATATTTGTTATCTGGTTATATACACACTCGTTTGTAATATTTCTGCATACCGAGTCTATAGTACGAAATGCTTCAATAACTTTAAGTGTTCTCTATGGCCACGAGTTTCTTGTAGACCTATAACAAATAATATGTTGAAATACTACCCCTTCACAGTGTATTTCGTACCAGTTATTGGTAAATTTCGTAAAAATTTATTGCCGCTTCCACATGGTGACGGCGAAAGTTTGATTTGAAACCTCAATATAAAACAATATCAATTTTATGAACCCAATCATTTTTAGTTGAAATAATATTGATTTATGTGCGCTAGATATTACAAGCAATGGCATTGAATGAATTCTTGATATAGGTATGTTGAAAATAATTTTGTGCGTGATTCAGCAAAAGTAACCGTCCCTAAACTGTTCGATAGTGGTAGGTATCGGAAAACAGACAAAATATATTATTGTATAAAACTAGCGGACGTGTGCAAAAATTACTGTTTTAAAAAAATATCCCTAACGCAGTGATTGTGTAATCCGACCCTTTGCCCTAATAATTTTGCATGCATAGGGGAGCACCCGCGGGGAGTATCAAGGTCAATCGCAAACGGCACAAGTCCGCTAACCAATGCCAGTGTACCTACCATGCCACTTGTAAAACATGTTGATGCGAATTAAATGACTGAGTTATATGTATATTGTGGCAAAGGATAGATTTTAACGGACTTAATAAAAAGAAAGATTTCTTATTGCTATTGTCAACTCAGCACTTCTTCATTAATGAACCAATTCAAATATATTATTTTAATTGAGCGCTTCCAAGCTTATACCAAAAGTTCTAGTGCCAGGGGTGAAAATAAAACCACGAAGAATACAATATTTATTAAATATTATTAAACTTATTTTAAATTAATCATCAACTGTATCCGAATATAATTAGTTACCTTGAAAGTGTGATATTAAAAAAAAAATTGTAAAGGCTTTGCATTCGTTTTTATTCGTTTAATGTTGTTTGGTATTTGTAATGTGTCGGTCATTTACGTTTCTAGAACACGCGATTCCATTTAAATTTTATAAAAATGCCCACTAATCTGCCTATTTACCTACGCACCCATTTTTATTACCCGACCATCGACAAATTAGGTAAGTTTCTATACAGTACTATTTCAATTGTAAATTCACTTGTCAATTGTATAAATGAAGTTGCTGTCTAACTAGTAAGTTTAATAATTACTACATAGTTTGTTTTTTTTTAAATTTGTTTTGTAAGATGTAGGTACCGTCAATTTCACTTTAGGCGGGAAGTAGGGTTGGACACAGTATGTTTTTGATTCACTTGAAAACCGACAAAGAATCTCCACATTCTAGACAACAGCTGTTACTTATAACTATTCGTTTAATTATAGAATAATGTTTGTAGCTATTTTGTGTAGTACAATAATTTACTTTGTGCCAGACTGCTGGTTTTGCAAATTTAGTTGTATAAAATATATTTTATCGAATAGTGTCATTCATTCATACAGTACCTGTGCTCCAAAAGGCTTGCCTTAGTGTTGTTATATGGCCTACTAGCTTTTGTCTGCGGCTCCGCTCGCGTTTATGTCGGTTATCACGGTTAAGAATAACCATTGTCCTTTCTCAAGTAACAAAATCGCTATGCCAAATTTCATTGAAAGAAATCGGTGCAGCAGTTCACCCATGAGAACGTAACAGGCAGAATTGCTTTCGAATTTATAATATTAGTAGGTATTGATACACTCTCCTAATAACTAACTATACAATTTGACGACAAAAATTTGTTTCCAAATCGAACTGACACATTTTGAGATTAGCATATACAAACAAGCAAAGGAAATCTTAACTTGAAATATGTAAAAAAAAAAATTAAAAATGTCCAATTCAATGCAGTACATGGTAAAAATAATGCTTAGAAATTCTCCAATATTTCATACAAATACACTGTTTAAAGTATCTAAATTGACATATACATCCTAGGATAAAATATTTTTGCGGTTCGCTTAAAAATATTAAATACGATACGATATTAAAGACAAAGAGTATTTCCATTTGACATAAAATTTATGATTTTTAAGAGAACGAAACCGACATGTCTACGGTACATAGGTTCTAAAACGTGTGTTAGAGATTAGCCAGAACAAACAGACAGGCAAACATTGTAAAACATGTTATTTTGGTTTATGTACCGTGTGCATACATATGCGTTATTAAAAAGCGGTTATTTTAATATTACAAACAGACACTCCAATTGTCGAATTGAGAAGTTCCTTCTTTTTTTGAATATGTTTAATTAAATCATGACATAATCACATTTGAAAATGAGCCAAGACGAAACTGATCGAACAATATAGGAAACTTAATATGCAAAGTCGGTAGCAGGTTCGAAAACAAGTGCATTTAAAAAAAAAACACAATTGTATAAAATAATTAAAAATAAGTGCTCCCTTGAGAATAATATTATTATAGGAATAAAAGGATCCATAAATTCTGGTCTAGTAGTCTATGTATGTATGGTCCACCGTAGCGCCTAACCTACTGAACCGATTTTAACAAGTGTCAATAGATTCGTAATAATGACCCGAGTGACACAGGCAATATAATTTTTATTAAAGGTTTTTACTTAGTCTGATTATATTTTTCAACTGTTTCTTTTGTTTATATATAAGTATAGCAAAGCATTACTTCCAAAAATTAAAAAGAAATCGTATCCATAAACGCGAAGATACGCAACAATGACATTTAATTAATTCTTTTTAATTTGATCCGGAAACCTGTTATTTCGTTAAACTAACAAAACAACAACCCATAATGTCCGACTGCTGGGCTCGGGTCTCCTCTCAGGAGAGGATTAAGGCCATACGTCCCCACGCTGGCCAAGTGCGGGTTGGGGACTGGCAAGAATACGTTGTGGCTACGTAAACCTTGCCGTTGGATGTTTTTAAGCCGCCCGAAGGCCTCCAACTAAGCTTCACGACTGTTATCGAATGATAAGAACTAACAAACTTCAGCTTTAATTAATTTCTAAACAGATTTCATTAGTTTATTCGTAGGCATCGTTTTCATTACAATCATAATGCACGTTGTCCTGAGATAAATGGAAAGCTAAAATTATGTTTCCGTGACCGAACCGGGGTAGATGCTAACCGCATTGCAGTTTCTCTGCAGGATGTTTTTACGCTTGCACTGATACTGATGCGACCCAATTCACAGCTCTTAAACGTTCATTGTTATTGATGACGCGTTCTTAATATGTACGTTTCATTTAGTTACATTTAATAATAACTAATCTCACTTATTTAGTGTCTGTCTGTATAATAGAGTTGTATAACTATTAGTCACTCTAAATTGACATGCATACATTTTCTTATTGTACTTATTTTCTCAAAGTATTGTAAGTAGTCTCCAAAATCACAAAACCTAATTGGTTTTGTGATACTGGAGACTACTACTAAAACAACGACTACTATCTAAAAAATGCATCAAACTTTTCAAACAGATAAATATTTTACATGAGTATTATTAGCGTGTAAAATGTTGTCCTAACTGGTCTGTGATCTTTTTGATGAATGAAAGAAAAGTAGATCTCTAAGGAAAGCTAAATAAAATTCTAGAACACTTAAACATAAATATTTTGTAGGGTAACTTCACATTACTTTTACATTCGAAAACTGCGGCTCAGTTTTACAAAAATCTTGAGGGTACTTTCGACTACAAAGGCCCAACGTCTTGAGGTCGAATCAGTCTTTGAGATGAGTTCATACGCTTGTGTGTAGTCCGCGGTAATTAACGAGAGTTTTAGCATCCCACTATCTTGCTTTTTTTACGTCCTATGCCTTTTAGCACTGTACACAATACATCGTGAAGTCGACCACGTCGCGTATTTCGTAACCGTCTCTTTGACAAACTTCTAATTTTATGTATATTGTAGTGTCGTGTTAAATCTTTGTGTTTTATGTTTTATGTAATATATATACAATCGTTATTTACATTTATTTTATCATTTAGTTTAAGTTAGATAGGATTAGTTAGGTAAAAATAGTTTAAGTCGCCATTTTGTTAACGCGTCACTCGTGCAGTCGATATGGTCAGCAAGGAAACCATGCCGCCTGCCGGCGACGTTGTTAAGAAAAACCGTCGTAGAAGACGTAGGGCTGGCAGCAGGGCCGCTAAGAGACGCGCCCGGAGGAACTCTGCGGCCGCCGTTGTATCATCAAGCCTCACCACCGACAGGTTTACTTCCCCGGTCAAGTGTGCGGTGCACACGTTTTTGCTTAAGTATCAGAGTGCCATGAGGAAAATACCAAGTCAACTGCCGCCGAAAATTCATGCTGGCCCACCTACGAAGAGAGTCAAGCGTGTGTCTTGGCGTAAGTAATATTCACATTTACGGTTTTTTTCTTACCTTGCAAAGAAAATTGACGTTGTAAAATCAAAAAGTGGTTATTATATTCGCACATAATATATGGACCTTTTAACGTCCTAATATCGGCCACATGTCAACTCTGGCAGCGGGAGTTACTTGTGGACCATACGTGGCATGTTAAGGGGACTCGGTTGCTCATCCAATCATTACTAACCAATCTATATTTATCTCTCCGCTTCTTACATACTACTTATATTCTAACTAATTACTATGTATTTCTATAAAATAACGGGATGATAGACTGCTCCGAGGAAAATTAATTTGACGGTCCAACGATTTCTGGATCACCTTACTTGTGTATTTGCTGTATATTTTCTGATATTGTTACCAATAATGTTCTTACTTATAACATGCTAAAAGGTAGTAGAGAAAATCAGTTCAGTTCGTCAACCAGAGAATATTGCATTATACCTACAAATATATATAATCACACTGGTTAATTGTTCAATGGGCGGTACTTCGGTACTTTTATTGTCGAACCTTCGTTTTTAACACAATAGTAGATTTCGCAGAAATAACGCCAAAATAGACAAGACTGTAATTAATTATGGTTGCCTATTTTTGCAATACTTTGCTTTGATGATAAGATCTTTCTCGACGAACTTGCTATATAACACTAAAATAATTATCTATTTTAGCCACTAGTTCTTGAGATTAAAGCACTCAACTAAACAAACTCTTTAACTTCATAATAATGGTATACCTATATGACAGCTTCTCGTACCTTTATTTAGTATCAATTTAGTATTTACAATTAAGTAAAAAAGTGCGAAAATCACTAATAAACACTTTCTAGCTTAATTGGTGACACCTAGGTATCTAAATAACCGTTACTAACTTTTAAGATTCCCTGTTTTCTGAAATATAATACTGTTAAGTTGTAATTAAAATATTAATTGATACAGTTATAATTCAGTCATTTTTTTAAAATAATGTGTGTCTTCGGTGTCATAAGAAAAGTATAAAAGATAAAAATAGGTTCTTAGATTAACTAATAAAATGGGTACATAAGTTAACTAAAATATAAAAGTCGACACATAAGTTCTTCTTCTTTTGATGATATGGCAATCAGACGGATCAGCTATTTTTGCCAATGTCAATTATTTCAAGTCTTCAATTCTAAATCTTCGAGTCTTCAAGTCTTCGTTGTGATGGAATTAATGACAAAAAATATAAAAAATGTGGATGACATGAAATGGGGACCGTCTTTCGTAAAAACAAAAAAAACGATCTCCGAACACATAAATTAATCATATCTAAAAACCAACCATAGTGGCTACGTCATTAACAAATAACTAAGCTGAAAGTTGTCACTAAGCAGAACCCAAACACTGTTAGTTTGTCGGGTTGTAACGCAAATAACATCAATCAGAATCGATTAAAATTCTATTTGATTTGTTATTATGGTATTGTTCTAAATAATTATTTTTAAATTTAGGTTTAGTTTACTTTGAATTCAACATTTTAGTTACTGTTAGTTAGTTACTCTCAATGATACATAGCACAAAACTCAAGAAGCTTCTGCTTCGTGCTTGAGTTAAAACAGAATGGCTCAGTGTTATTATTTACGCGACAGTTTGTTTACTTGTGTCGGTTCACTGTAGTGTTTGACAGACTCCCCTTTACTTGCATTCATTAGATAACTGCACAAGAAAACACGTAGTGAAATCTGTTGATGTAAAGACACTCGTGTTAAATATAGATTGTAGTCTATTTAGGTAGTGGTTGAGCTCCTGTCGCCTACCAGGTAAACACGGACGGGCTGGCACTATACCAAACCTTTTGCATTACACTCATTGTGTTCCAGTTCAATACTTCTCCGTATTTTTTAACAATCGTCTCTAATAACACGTTTGAAGTCAGTCGAGTATTTTACGATTGTGGCCGTTGACAAAACAACATGTCGGCATATCTAGAAACGTAATAATTTTCTTTTTTCATAAAAATGTCTGTAAATGTGGATGTGTAAAAATGTGGGTACTTTAAGAAATTAAACTTTTTGCAATAGCTAATATCATTGATGCTAATATAAGTTATTGATCTATTATTTTGTATAGTTCGATGTTTTAGATTAAGACTACTTTTCTTTTTTTATATATACCGTAAGATGGATACTGCTAGAAATGTAATCATCCTTTCTTCTCGCTAAGCGCTCTTTAGACTACACTCTTTTGTGTTTTTTTGTCATATAAACTTTTTTCTGTACCATATGTCCGTTGCATGCCCATACCGTGTATCTTCAATTATTATTATTTTTCTGGTCTTTTACATAATTTTCGTGGCTTGTCCGTTTATTCCCGGTTCAACATTAGGCACCGCGTCTGCTAAAATAAGTCCGAAATAAAAATATTTTAGTTAAGTAAGGAACGATCTACTTAGATAAGAATTGGTCAATATAATACCATAGCCAAATTGCAATCGTCGCTTGATATCAACGGTCGATATCTCTGATTGATTACTATTACTCTTTCTTATTGATAAAATTGTTATTGTGATTACAATACGCTAATAAGTCAATTAGTACTCTTACCTCTGGATGTATGAATAGCTTACCGTAGGGTTGGTACAAAGTCTGTACAAACACGTATGGCCAGCGTGACATTGTAGGCCAAAATATGCCTATGCCCAGCAGTGGACTTGTAAAAGCTGTTGAAGATTGGTTCTATATCAAATAAAAATGTCGTTTTTAGGTGACGACAGCGGCGTGTCGAGCGGTGGCGGAGGCGGAGACCCAGCAGTGTTGGCCGTGGGACCTGCCCGCAAACCGCTCACGTACACAAGGGATGAGCTGATGCGTCTGCGCAACTCGCCGCTGGTCAAACGAAATCTTGAAAACGCGTTTGCTGGTTGTGAGGCGCTTGCGCTGTAAGTGTGAATTATACAAGATGTTGTAATTAGATTGTTTTTAAAAGTAGCTAAATTTGTAACTTTGTTTAGGTCATTTTAAAGATAAGGATATTTTTGTTTCCTAATGTTGAAAACTAAGAAATCAAATGTGTATATAGTTTCTTAAATTGAATCAGACTGTATTTGCAATGAGATTAGTTATTTATTTTTATGGTTATTTATTTTTTAAATCTTATCGTTTTAGGGTGCTTAAAAGACGTTCCGATTCGCCCAACGAAGACGATCGAGGTGCGAGAGGAGATGCATCCACCGAAAACCATAAGGTAACATGAACGTATATTATTTAAAATTTACGATGGTTTAACCATCGTAAATTTTATCGTTCTATTCATTGATTCTATCGCAGATTATCTTTGATATTCGCCACGATTTCTCTATTAATAAATTCGTGTATTATAAACATCATATATGGTAGTGCATTACAATAACGTGTACACGCAGGGTGTGTACGGTCGCGAGCGGCGGTCGGCCGATCCCCGCGAGCGCGTGCGCAAGGAGAGCGAGCCTAGCGGCGGCGGCATCGTTCTGTCGCCCCAGCGCCGGTCGTTCACG
>PKRV01000450.1:486138-526408 GCA_003709505.1 Hyphantria cunea | reverse complement strand
AATATAAAAAAAAAAAAAAAAAAAAAGATTATCAGTTGCATACGCTAACCTCTAGATCAACGAGATAGGATCACGCACCTGTGACTTGATTTGTTATAGGTGTCTATGTGTGACGATAGTAATTTACCATCAAGTAATGAGTCCACTCTTTTACTCCCTTATACCATAAATAATAAAATGTTTTTTTCAGGATAAGGATTCCGGTGTGGAGTCAAAGGGCGAAGAGGTGACGCATAACAACGAACAGCCAGATTTTAATTTGGACGAGTTTCTGAAGTTTGATTCCATACCCGACGTTCTTACTGTACGTACTCTTTGCGAAATATTTAAATGCATGTTAATGTTTGCCTTTGCTCAAAAACGAGAATTGCAATAGACAGGAAGACTGAGTGCCTCAAAAAAAAAAAAATGTAATGATAGTTGAGATGAAAAAGTAAAGATTTTATAGGTATCATTTTTTCAAAGGTGAAATTGTTTCAATTACTGTAGGTACTCTTTGCGAAATATTTAAATGCATGTAAATGTTTGCCTTTGCCCAAAAACGAGAATTGCCACAGACAGGAAGAATGAGTGCCTCAAAAAATAATTGTTAATACAAGTTGGGATGAAAAAGTAAAGATTTTATAGGTATCACTTTTGCAAAGGTGAAATTGTTTCAATTATTTTAATATATTGAAATATTTTATGTGTAAATGTTTTTCATATTACACAAGCGTTTGTTCATTTTAAAATCGGAATACTAAACTGAAGAAATTAAAATAAAATTTATTACTTTATTTGGTTTGATTTCGATCTAGGAAAAATACAGTGTGATAAGCACGGTCAATCGTCATAAGTCTTAGTGTAATTTATTTATCGTATGTATGTATTTTGATGTAGTAGTGTAGTAGTTTGGTGACCATAATACAGGCTCTACCTAGTTTGCCATCAGACTACAGTGTGTTTTGGGTATAGTTATAAAAAAAAATAGTGTAACGCGCGTAGTCAAGATGGTGGCAAAGCAACACATCATATTAACACAAAGTCATAATATTTCTCCATCCAAAATTAAGTAGAACGGTTAGGATATGAATGCTTTTGTATTACTTCAACTATCTCTTTAGTAAAATATCTTTAAAGTAAATTATAAATTAATGTAAATAATAATAGCATAATAATAATTGGTTTACACATACTGCCAGAACGGTGGAGGTGAGTCAGAAGGGGGAAGCAGGTTCAGCCGCTGGTTCCGACGCGAGAGTCCCACTAACGACGCCAAACATTACGAGCGACTGCTGCACAACATGGTTGATGGTAAGCACTTACAAGTGTTTTAGGTTCAAACCCCACATGGGACAACACTTCTTCATAAATTCTTGTTCTGGATCTAGCTGATCTTTGTGTCTTTGCCATAAATATTAGTAAAGTCCCCTGATGTATAAGATTACACCATACGTCTGCCCAATACATTTATTTATTTCCATCCCACGGTTGCCTGGAAGAGATTGCCGTTGAGCAATAAGGCCGCCAATTGTACTACCGACATACCTAGCTTTAAGTTATGTACTAATTATCTGGTGTACAATAAAGCGTTTTATTATTATTATTATATTCTTAGCAGGGCTGTAGTCTTGTGTTAAAAAAAGGTTAGTATATTTTTATAATAAAGAACTATTTGAAAACTATACATACAATTGTAATTATACATACAAACCCACTGCACATCATCATTGTTATACACGCAAGGTGCAGATTGGAGGCTTGGTCAATAAAGCAAACTTGATTTCTCTTCGAATTAACCTTTCGCGACAATATTAAACAAGTATAAAACACATAATTTTTAAATTAACACACAAATATTCAACAATTAATGAATTATTAAAGAAACAAAACCCGACTGCTTTAATAATATATATAAAACATATAAGTAATTTAAATATTCATAACCACAGTTAAGAAATCTTTATTTTGATACTACACTTTTTTTAAATTTTCTTGAGCCCAGTGTCACTCTCATGACTAGGACGAATCTATTGACGCCACTTACAGAAAAATATGACAGGCCGCATAGGCTCTAGGGCGTGCCAAATAAATATACCTACATACATACATACTTGCATACATACACACACTCGAAAAACATATTCCCTCTTTTTTCGCAGTCGAGTAAAAGGCAGTTGAGGTCCCTTAATAGCAATTTTTAAAATGACTGGCTGGTCGTTAACAACATAAAATACAAAATTAGTCTATTTTATAAAGTTTTCCACCATTTTTTTTACACAGACTTGGATAACAGTCGTTCGGAACCTAGTCCAGGCGTGGGAGTGGGAGTAGGTGTGGGCGTGGGTGGGGGCGAAGCCCACGTGTTCGCGCCGATATCGCCAGCGTCACGGCCTCCGTTCACTCCGCATCCTAGCTCACTCTTCGACTTGTTACTGAGGGCTAATGCCAATAGTCACGATAATAGACCAGGTAAATATACACACACATACATACACATATATAAATAGTCCTTAAGAATTATCTTTAAAGGAACTTTTTCTGCTTTAATCATTATATATATTATATATAATTTATTTTATTATATATAACTTAAATTGTACCTTTCCTGTGAGAGAAAATAAAGTTTAATTATCATTATTTTTATTCATTATTATATATAAAATACATACATTAAACGGAAACTAGATAATTACACTCAAGAATATCTGGACTGATCTTTACGATGTTTATTTTTAATTTGTCTCCAATATCCATCCCTGAATAGCAGAATAACTATTAACTAAGGAATTTTAAAGTTCATGCAAACAAGATATGAAGGTATTTTCCTGTGTGCATGAAACTGGATGAAGAACGTAGCCGTGATTAAAAACTGCAGGGAACTACTACTGTTCGTATAGAGAGTAACAGAGGACAATTGTTTGTTTCCCAGAAGTGAACCATGTTAGTGGTGGAAAGGTCCACAGCCTGGAGGAGCTGGAAGCGCGGCTCCGGCCTCAGCACTCGCACGCGCCCCCTCATCACAACGTACCTGATCATGATCTCACAGCCTTTAAACGTCTTGTATGTATACACACTAACACGAAATTTATTAAATTACATTTTCCAAAACATATTTATACTTATTATAAATTCGAAAGTAACACTGTCTGCCTGCATCTGTTATACTTTCACGGCTAGATCGCAGCAGCGATTTTAATGAAATTTGTCATGGAGATACTTTGATTCTTTTTGATGCGATAATCGCCATACATGCTGGCAAAAGTTAGTAATTTATATTTTTTGGAACACAAACCTTAGAAAATTACAAATACTAATTAAATACAGAAGAATATAGATGAATAATGTGTGTGGTGCAGTTGGCGCAAGTGTCTGGCGGACACGCCGTGGCGGCAGCGCCCGAGCCCGTGCCACGTCACGCCGCGCCCGCGCCGCAGCCCATGAGCCTGCTGCAGGTACGTGGCATCCTGCCTCCAGGTCTTGCACACCGCTCCAGGCGTACACAGGCACCCGGTCGGTCCGATTCCGACACACCACCGCGTCGCAAACCCCGGTGGGGTGACGGCCCGATTGAGCTGCCACACGTTTATAAAAACTTTTTTCAAATTTTGATTGGCGTCGTCTTTGAGCCTATTGCTGTACGGCTGAACTTCATTTTAAGCCAATATCGAAATGCTTTTGAAAGACTGTTATCGGCCTTTTTAGAGCTGCAACTACTAATAACGATTGCTGAAGATGTTAGTATAGGAACCGTTACCGTCCGCTTAACGTGCTCTCCGGGGAACGTAGGGGTCTCAATATGTCAAGAATGGTCATTATTACACAATATTAACCTATGCGGTTACCACTGAACCACGAGGCCGTCACGAGCCTGCCGTAAGCCGTCATCATCATCGACAGCCTTTATAGTTCACTTGAATTGATATTTATTGGATTTGTTAAGTTTTCCTTCACAGTGATGTTGTCCTGCAAAGTTTGTCCGTTGGTTGCCTCTTACAAGTCCCATGAGTGGAGTATGGGTAGTGCCGTTCCGTCTTTCTTAATCATAACATTTTGTTTGTCTGAAGGTTTCATCATGTACATATAATAACTTCCAAAAGGACGTAGTTTCCCATAACAAAAGCTTCCCATAACTATTAAAGTTTTTGTTGTACTACATATTGAAGTATTCACTGACATAATACCATGTCCTGCTACATTAAAAGTATTGATATTTGTCATATGGGTGTAATAAGAGCCGACTGAAGGTACAAACTACGCGGGCAAATCACAGCACTATATATAGCATACCAATGCTGGAATTTTTAAACAAATTGTGTTGAAGTATTTATTTACAATGATAATTATTTTCAGATGTTGAATAAAAGTGTGGAGCAGCAACAGAAAGCCCTACAACAACAACAGCAGCAGCAGCAACAACAGCAACAGCAGCAACAACAGCAGCAACAGCAGCAGCCGCACATACCTCAGGAGCTCCTATACAAGCTCCTGCAAGTGCAGGTAAATGTTAACATTAAAAATATCTTTTTTTTTCATGTAGCTTAGACCTGTACAAACACATGTAGACCCATCACAGTCTCGAATAAATGGGCCATATACTTGTTTTAGTTGTTTTTAAGCAAAGAAAATTGTTCAAGTGACATACATGCATTTATTTCCTAAAAAGTTGTAACTGGCGACTTATACATACAGCGGCAACAAAAAAATGTGAAAATACCCAAGATACACTGAACCATGGAGTAATGTAGTGTATGAAGAAGCTACCAATCCTGCATCGCGCAATAAAAGTTTTCGCGCCGATTGATGATACTGGATGTCAGTATTGTACTTTAATGGTAAATGTATGTTGCAGCAGCAGCAGCAACAGCAGCAGGTTCAAGGCGAAGTGAGCGGCATGGCGGCGGCCGAGCGGGACCTGCTGCAGCGGCCCGAGGCCCAGGCCATCGTGCGAGGTCAGACACACCACACACTGTTTTATTGCTTTTTAAACATACTACCTTGTTTATTGCTGCTTATACACAAACTAGTTTATTTATTACCGCCTGTTAAAAAATTGCACACATGGCCTAGGTGTTTAAGCGGTTGTCACAACGCTTCCTACTTCGCCCAATGTTGTGGTCAAATCTCACATGCGTTAATGCTTTGTGTGATCAGCAAATTGTTGTTCTGAGTCTAGGTGTACCTTGTATCCGTTTCGTGTATGTTTGTAAAGTTCACAGTGACACAGTAAGTATTCCTAGTGCAGGGGATGTATTTTAAAAGACAAATAGTCAAGTGCTTATTTGATATACATGTGTACAAGAATTGCTAAAGGAAAAGGAAGAACATTGATATCTATTGCAGTATGACAATGTTTTACTTTTGAAATCATGCAATACAAACCCTTTTTAAATAATTAATATATTTATAGTAGTATATTTAACTTCACCATATGATGTACCGTAAATATGATTAATTTTTAATAAAAATAATGATTCAATATACCTTTCCAGGGCTGAAAACTGGGGAAATCACAGTGCAGCATTTAATGCAGCAGCTTAATAATCCAGGTCTTCAGAGTCGTCACCGTGAAGTTCTTCTGACTATCCTACGATTACATCAGCATAAGAGACAGGTAGGACTGATTTTTTGTTATATTTCATTCCAAAGAAGCTTGTATTCTATTCTGATTGTATAAAACGTAACTACAATTCTTATTGACCTTTTTTTAATAATAACAAAGATTTAAACAAAAAAAGTCGACTTTAATAACTGGACAACATTGAAATGGGACCACAAGGAAAGCACCAGCTTATAAAGGAAAAGAAACCATCGTAACTATTTGATATAAATAGAAAATACAGTCAAATTGAGAATATCCTATTTATTTTTAAGTTGTTTTAAACCATAAAATTTGGGCATGTCTCTGTTTATTGGTTGGTGAGTTTAAGGAAAACACCTTTAATCTACATAACAATTAAAAAATATCGATTGTTTCAAACTTTATAATGTAACTGCCTCTTGTCCGCGGCTCCGCCTGCATTTATCTCGGTTATCACAGTAAAAATCAAACCAATGTCCTTCTCAACAACCAGAGTATCTCCATACCAAAGTTCATTAAAATCGGTGTAACAGTTTAGCCGTGAAATCGTAACTGTAGAGCTACTTTCGATATTAAAATATATTTAATAAAATTTTCGTTCCCAGATGGGTGAGTCCCCACTACCTGGTGGAATAGGATTGGGGGGTGTACCAGGCGTAGGTGGTCACCTGGTCGTGCCGCCGCATCATCAGCCGATACGATTGTCTCCGCTACCACACCAAGGTAATGGGTGACTTAAGTTTTTACCTATTAACTTACAATTTATGTCCGTAATCTGTTTATCTTTTGTCTCCCTCTGGTACTTCTTAGGAGTTCACGGAAGATAAAATATTAATATTTATTTCTCATAAGACTGACTTTATATATTATGAAGTTGTTTGCTGTTCTTGTTCACTTAGAGCTTCCAAACCAAGCAACGAATTTCAATGCGGTTTTTATCATTAAGATTAGAGTGAGTGATACAAGAGAAATTATAATGAATATTATCATAATAGCGAAGATGTACATTGTTCTGGTGAGAATTTGAGACCAGTTGCCGGTATAGATTACTATATCGTAAATAAATACAGATGTCTACTTCATTAAAATGTATAACATCTCGGTAAACCTATTTATCACAGTTTTTCATTTGTATTACAAATTAAAATTTAAATAACAATTTAAATGTTCAATTGAGTAGTCTAAAACAGTGACGTCACAAGTTTATATTTTTCATACAAATTAATCGTTTGGACAGATAATAAAATGTAACTAATTTGACTAAGGTGTCATCTACCCTATTCAATATACATTACTCATAACTCTGAAACTTGGTTGAGAATATTGAATTACACATTAGAAATCCAATGTATCACCGGTTGATATGTGGTGTTGATATGCAAATTTGTAAAATGGACAGCTGTAGTTGTTTTTTATATAGTCTCCAAGTTTGTTACCATACACATACTTTAAGCTTACAATTGCATATTTATTTGTATGGACGCAGCATTTTGTGTATCACCCATAACGGCAACAAGTCCCAACTCACTCGCAGCACATCACTCAGGTAGGTTCATTCAATTACAAAATAAGAGATTTGTACGTCAATCAGAAGCACCATGAACACATAACAAAATATAATGTTTCATATGTGGATTCTCTTGTCTCTCATTTCAGAGAAGATTCCTATTCTTTATATCCGCACAGTATATTTTGTTCTTCCATTCTACTCGTTTTATTTGTCATTTCACCATTTTCTTCTTAGCCAAATTGTCATACTTTTTCATTGGTCTTGCTCTTCTTTTGTACACTTAAACTTTCCACTTAATACACTTCTCGCCACATTTTCCACGCCCCTCTAGATGACCTGTCTATACCAAGACTGCTCTGATCAAGACTAACATAATTACATTTATAAAAAGTGATTTAATAATCGATGTACATATCAAAATGAATTGTAACAAACTGTAGCTTCATTCTTCATTCTCTCTGGTCTCTTCAATTAAAACACCTGTTTATAAATCTAGTTCTAAGGTAATAACAAAGCAAAGCCAACATGGGTCCTCCTCTATCTTTATAATCCACGTGATAAAATGTTCAGGTTTACAAGGACTAAATATCCAGAATGAAACGGTTTACAAACAAAATGGATTTAATACTAATTGCTTAGAAAAACCAACAAATATTTTAGCACTACAAAGCATCTATACAGCACAATGTTATATAACATGTGCAATGTCTTCTATGTTCATTAATCGGCCTAACGTTGCAGGTGTGTCCCGCGCCCCGTCCCCGCGTGAACTAGCCGCACACACGCAGTCTCTCATGCAGAACGCTATCATTAAGAAGAAGCTAGAGGAGCAGCGAGAGAACTTCCGTCGTCGGCAGGAGATGCAGCCGCCCAAACAATCTACACCTATTTCTTTTACACCCACTTCTGTGAGTCACACTTTAACAGTAACTTTTAAAAATAGCCCAATGCCTATTTTATTTATGAGGCGCTATTAGCCCAGTTGCACTCGGTGATTAGAAACAATCATCGAGGGTAAGCAACGATGGCGCGGTCAGTACCTGGATGGGTGACGCTGGTAGCATTTTTTTTTATATATTTAAGCTTCCAAAATGACTCTGCCTTGCCTGATGGAAAGCATGAGCAGAATCCAAGAGTGGTGGTCACCATCCTCAATGCGAAAAAGAACAATGCAGCAAAGTGACCCACACTATGGCGGCCTGGGGGGAAAGGGGATGGTGAGGGGGATAGGGGGCGTTGGATTGGGGTATGGGCCTCCGGTATCCTCACTCACTCGATAAAACACAGCGTAAGCGCTGTTTCACACCGGTTTTCTGTGAGGCCGTGGTATCACTCCGGTCGAGCCGGCCCATTCATGCCGAAGCGTGGCTCTCCCACGGTATGAACATGGCATGTTACCATGAGCGTCTCCGTGATTCGGAGGTCACGTTAAGCAGTCGGTCCCGGTTGTTATCATACGATAACAGTCGTGAAGCTTAGTTGGAGGCCTTCGGGCGGCTTAAAAACATCCAACGGCAAGATTTACGTAGCCACAACGTATTCTTGCCAGTCCCCAATCCGCACTTGGCCAGCGTGGGGACGTATGGCCTTAACCCTCTCCTGAGAGGAGACCCGAGCCCAGCAGTGGGACATTATGGGTTGTTGTTTGTTTTTATTTTATTTTAAAACTTATTGCACACATGTACAACGGCGGGCTTAATGCAAAAGGCATTCTCTACCAAGCCAACCTTTGGATGGTGTAGAAATTTTGTGGGGTAGATGCATTGTGGTGCTTATCCCCACCTTGTGTCATTATCCTCAATTCTGAGGGTCGTGAACCCTATTTGGAGCCTATATATATTGTCGAGAGTAGTGCAAAGTTAGTCTAAGCGCAACTGGCTACGGTCTCTGGGACTTTTACCCTTTTATATTACCTGTAACCATCATTCTTTTATAAATATGTTACTATAAAAACCCACACTACAGTAAATTCTAAATAACAACCGTTATGGTAAAAGTCCGAACCATTGGATCAATGTTTATTTCAAACTTTTCTCAAACAAGTTTATTTCAAACTTAACTCTCCAGATTTATCTGGGTTAAAAAAGCAGTGGGCTCCACTAATGACAATAAGGTATTCAATTTCTAACAACCAGAAGTTCCTCTAAAGCAAGAAAGCCTTAATACATTTTACACAAACTAGTCGACTCCGGTTGCCATATGAACATCTTTGATAAATATAATCATTGTGGGTAGTTGGGAGATCGAATTTTTTTTTTATTAGCGATTATCATGGGTTGTGGTCTGAAGGCAACCACATTAAAAAATACTAAGTTCAACCATTTCGTAGTAAACTTTAAACTCACCCAAAACCTGGTTTACTAAAATAGCTCGGAGGAAAAAGACAAAATGCCTTTTGAAAACTGTTAGCCTCAGTCAGATATTATATAAAATAAGTATTATCCAGTATAGACTGCTTGTAAGTTATTAATTGACTACACGGTTGGCGTAGTGATCGCCACACCGCTGCCTACTGCGAAAGTGTTGTGGGTTCAAATCCTACATGGGACAACACTTTGTGTGATCCATAAATTGTTGTTCTAAGTCTGGGTGTACTTTGTGTCCGTTTCATGTATGTTTGTAAAGATCCTTGCGACACAGGAATTTATATTCCTAATGCGGGAGTTGTCTTTAAAAAAAAAAAAAAAAAAATTATAATTAAATATTTGCCAGGTGTAAAGCTAACAGAGGTTTATGTGTTGTTGTCAGGTATTACGTAAGATGACGGCGGAGAAAGAATCAGATGCTCCGAGTCCGAAGCAACAATGGTCGCAGCCACTTAAGGTGCCGCAGGGCAGACCTATTGTTAAGGTACTACTTTTTTGACAGTGCTTACACTGTAACTTAAAATTTTAGTTGTTCTTTGTTTTCAACGTTCTCAACTGGTTAATCTTCTTTAGTTCATTGAAATAGGTAATACTCTTATCTCTATTATAATTGTTTTCAATTATTTATGTCTACAAAAGAAGAAACTCACTCTGATCAATGCACATTTGTAAGTGCTAAAAGCATGAATTTTTCTACTAATTTCCTTGGGTGAGGTGGGTATTAAAACTTTGCGTAGAGGTTTGGACAAATTTAAGAATTTAATAATCATTTAGATAAGTCATTTTGTGTTTGTCATGTAATTTCACGAATATGGGACAATTCAGTTCACGAGTTGTTCGTACTTATAATATCACCTTTTTTGTTTATCTAGGGAAACCAAAGTGGAACCGCTCCAACGATGGGATATGCTACTCCTGCAGAGTATCAACAGCATTATATTAACCAACAGCAGGTAATATTTAGCGCCAAAAATGGTAAATGAGGTCCTATAAAAATGGCCATATGCTCTCATGGACACATCTCTCAATTAGAGGTTCAAGTTGCAAACTATATAAATAATGTATCGACCTTCAAACAAGTAGTTGCAAAAACTAGACGACACATTTATGTGTAATAGTATTACCAACCTTTTCTCTCTCTCTCTCTCTCTCTTAGAACACAGATTCTCAGTTTCTTTAATATTGTTAAACATTTTACTTGTCTACATTTTTAGCTGACACGTGATTACAAGTTAGGTAAACGTAGGCTAGTACTCAGCTTATTAGCATATATTTTAGTAGTATTACCATATTATCCTAATAGTTTCTACACAACAAGGGAGCAACCGAAGGAATGGTAATAGTTTTGGTAGTAGTGGTGCACCTAAACTCTTTTCATGATTATGATTTTGATGATTTATGTCAATAGATTTAATAGTAATAATGTACGGGTACGTAACTGGGACGTAATAATGACTTGGGTAATATAGGCTCAATAAATTTGATCAGAAACCGTAGTTGGGATGGTTTCTTTTTTATACATTTTCTTTTTTTTATTAACACTTCAAGATATTTCTGTACTATGATTTTATATCTAACATCGGGACACGAACTATCTACACCCATTTCTTATTTTTATTGAAATGTAATTTTTTATTTGTGTGAAAAAAAATTATGTTTTTTTACAGCAAATGCTCGGAGGAGTTCGTCCCTTTCCACACCCACAACAGAGACAACAAGTCCCCAATTCGGTAAGCTAATGTTTCATACTGAGTTCAATTAATACCTGTTTAAAGAAAATATAAGAAAGGGTCTAGTTCCAACAGCTTTTTAAAATGGTAATAAACAATTGAAATATCAATATTTTTAAAACAATTTAACTTGATCCAATAATTGCAAACTCAAAATTATGGCAAAAATTCAGATTTAAGTGTGATTATTTATAGAGTTCCTGACAAGAAATAAGTATTTTTATTTCTAAAGAATACATGACTCATTCATTTTAAGTTTGAAATTTTAAAAAAATGTAGTGTTTGTTCATTGCTCTACTTGCTAGCTTTTGTAATAGTTTAAAATGGCAAAAATGCTATTTTACAAAGAACAATGCTGAAATCATATTTGATAAAAAAAATTAAGTCTTTATTTTGAATGAGTACTAAATAATTTCTCGAGTACTAAGTTTTTTCTAATTGTATTTATAATAATAAAAGGAGTTACAAAAAAGCAAATTCGATAAATTGATAGATATTGTACTCATTACTCCCATTACAAATGGTGTTACCACGTATTTTGAAACCTTGAAATTTCTTTAATTAAAAGTATACTGTCACCGGGATCTCTTCCGTGCTAATTCAATATTCTAATGAAAACCAACCATATAATATTACAATGGATTATCAGGGTACCTTCTGTCGCTTACGGCATATCCAGGTAAGATTTACCGTAAGCGAAAGTATGAGAAGTATACATGTAAGTAAGCATAATACACTCGAAAAGATGATTTAACTTTTTTTATGTTGCAATGTGATTGTTTAACATGGTTAAAGGTTTATAACGAAAGCCTAGCTGTACCCATCCATGTCGACACATCTTTTTTTAATCATGACTACATTCTCTACAGGGCGCCATATTGGATTCACGACACCTTATTTGTTATGTTATGTAGTTTAGAAGTTTCTCCTAACTTCTAAACGAATAGACAAAATATAATTTTAATTTATAAGAAACAAACAGATTTATTTTCACCTATTTTAATACAATTTTTAGGAAGATTATTTTTAAAGATTGGATTCGCTTATGTCAGTAGTATATATAAAAAAAGGCGTCATTTTCTAACTCTACCTGAGTTATCTAACTTTATTATTTAATTTGAGTCTCTAAAACATCGTTTAATATCTCTATTATATGTTTTTATTATTATTTTCAGTACAATAACATGAATAATATGGCTCGTGGCATGGCTGGTAGCACATCCTTGCACAAATTACTCATCCAGTCGCACCAAAGGTCCCTTAATGGTAAGTAAAAGCTGAATGTTTTCAGGCCGTATTGTATTTATTAGCGTGAAATGAAATTGGATACACATCTTCAGTTCTGGTGACAATACAATTAAATAAGTTTTGTTTCATTGTAAATCCAAGATGGCCGCCACAACAATTAAATAAATTTTGATTCATTGTAAATCCAAGATGGCCGCCACTACAAAATAGCGGTTTACAAATTTTGCCACGATTACATCAATATGGGTATCAAATGAAAGGGCTTGACTAGTAGAATCTCAGAAGAGAAGTACTAAGTAATTAAATTAAAAAAAAATGAGAAAAATTATAAAATAATAATAATTTAAACGGTTTTATTGAAAATAATATACTTAAAAGCTTAAAAAATAATTCAGTAGCTCTCAAGTTTCAGTCATCACACCACCTCTCCCTCATCAATCTAAGGCATTGATCAGATCAAAAAATAAAATCGTTGGGCTCGTATTTCCATCTAGTCAACTCAGTTTATACAAACTAACTTATGACGTCACTGTTTTAGACCACTCAATTGAGCAATATATTTCAATATTTATTATATTTTCCGAGATGTTTTTTAATATTTTATTATGGAGGTTATTTACGATACAGTCAATACACGGTTGGCCTAGTGGTTTCAGTGGTCGCCACGCCACTTCCTACTGCGCCAAGTGTTGTGGGTTCAAATCCTACATGCGACAACACTTTGTGCGATCCATAAATTGTTGTTCTAAGTCTGGGAGTACTTTGTGTCCGTTTCATGTATGTTTGTAAAGATCCCCGCGACACAGGAATGTATATTCCTAATGCGGGAGTTGTCTTTTTAAAAAAGAAAGAAAGAAAGTCAAGAACAGTATTGTATTGAATCAGAAATGGGCGGAGCAGGCGGCGGGTCGGGCGGAGGAGACAACCAGCTGGCGCGCTGGTTCTCGCCCGAGCTGCTGGCGCGCGCTTCGGCCGGCAAGCTGCCTTCCGTGCACGTGCCCAACGCGCTGTCGCTCGAGGACCTGGAGCGGCACCACCACCCCTCCGCGCCCGTCCCCAACTGAACCCACCCACCACCGCCCACCACCCACCACGCTCGGTCCACTCTACTATGACTGCAATGTGTTTAGTGATACGTCCCAATCCGGGCTTGCCTTCGTTGATCGTCGTCCCCGCGATCGATAACGATTATTGATAAATAGTGGACTATAGATTTGACTAGAACTGTGCACTGTCTTAAATTTTACAAGTCGCGTTTGTCGGTGTTCGCGTACTGACCTCTCCGCTCGTAGTTTTCGAACGAGACTTGAAATGATGATGATGTACTGACCTTTTAACGTGTAATGGTACCCGAGATTCCTGATATAGCAATAAATTAAAATCGTCGACTACAGTTAAGATAACGTAGTATTAATCTAAAGTTTGTATAGAACTGAAACGTAAGAAGTATTAATGTAACGTACCGAAGTAGAACGGAGTTGTGAGGCGAACATTATTTTTTATATAGCGTTACGTTTCTGCAATCTTAGATCCCCACGTTTTGTTTTTAAAATTTTAGATTTTAAAGTTGTTTCCCTATTATTAAATGATCTAATAACTTTTAATTTAAATACAACAAAGTCGAATATGTACGTACCTTTCGAATCCATATTTAGGATAGAAACGTTAGTCATACAAAACAGATATAATCTTAGACATCGAAATACTTAAATAATCTGCGACTTCGTATAAAATTGTAAGACATTTGTTTTTATCCTCAGTCCTGGTTTCGCCTGAAGCGTTTACTTCCAGTAAACATAAAAAAAACACATTCTCTAAGGCAAAAGATTTGTGTCCAAACAATGTGAATGTACAAAAAATATGACCATAATGTGGACAAGTATTATGCCGAAGTAAAAGAGGTTGCAGCTGATAGGGGGTAAAAGTTTTGATGCATTCATTTTAGTAGTTTGACGAGTAGCCATTATTTGATCTCCCTGTCAGCTCCCTCATGACGTACCTTGGACCTTCCAGTGGAGTGACCTGCAGGCATCGTGACAAACATGGACTAGCGCACTGTGCGCTGAAATCGAGAAATATTGCGACCAAATTAAAGTACCCCACTTTGGTCGTTTATTCGCGATTTCTTGATTTCCGCGTATAGTCGGTTGAGATTGTACGCTTGTTTGTCTGGATGAGATAATGTGTGTGTGAATGTGTGTTTGATTGCTTGTATCTGCGGTTGTGTGTGTAAGCATTTTTGTTACTACATCGTTTACGTGAAGAAAAGGATTTTCGTTGATAAATAATAGTAATATGTCTTATATCCTGTTGTCTGCTCACAGCGACAGTAGGAATATACTAGGCCACCGTTTTAGTTTCGAATCGCGGTTTCATTTTGTAATACGGTTTTGGAATTTGGCACAAGTGTTGTTTCTATGTGGTCATTTGTGTTGTAAATTCTTGAATATATTTTTTTATGAATTTTACGATTCGCGCGTGATTTTAGCGATTCTTTTTTCATTATTGAGACCTGAGCTAGTTGCATGTCAATTATAATTTTGGATAGAGAAGTAGGAACGTACGCACACAGCTTAATATGATATTCGAAACATGAACCGATTGTGCTGTGTGCTTCCTTACGACAAATGTAGAGTATTACCGTCCAGTATCAATGTCTTTGTTCGAAACTCAAGCAATAATACCACATATTATGACACCTTTGCCTTTTAATCTCCTATGAACACTTAGATGTATTAGACCAGCCCAGTATGTTCAGAAGGACAAAATGACAAAGTATACACATATGTTAGAGGATAGGTTAGAAGTTTTATTTATCTATATTCACACTGTTATCTATAAAATATTCTAATTCAAACAAGTCCAACTGAACTTATCACACTGGTCAAATAGCGCAGGTTTCATGCATTTTGACGATATTTTGAGACGGATTTGAATGTCTAATACTCTAATCATGAATTGGTTTTTATTTGTGAGATGTCGACCCTCGAGCTATGTATGAGATGCGATGGCCGAGGAGTCCAACGTACCAAGTTGTGGTTTAGTGGCGAAATTTCAGTTAAATGGATTGTGAGCCGCTCTGTGCGGCGGCGACGCTTACTTGTAACAACACGAAGAATGTCTGTAAGCTTTAAATTATTGATTAAAGAAAAAAAATTGAAAGTTTTGCGATGTTTCATTTTACGGGTTACCTAGAAGGGTAGATACCTGTTGATCTTTATAAATTGTCTTGTGTTATACTAAACAGGCGGACGACAGAAAGTTTATCCAACGGACACGAAAAATTTTCATTACCTGCCCCAAATCTGGTAAGTTTATTACGTAATGGTTAATTGTTCCATTTAATACTAGCTTTGTCCGCAGTGTATGTTGGTTATCACCATAGAAAGTATGCCTATGTCCTTCCTCAGGAAATAAAGTATCTCCATACCAAATTTCATTGAAATCGATGCAGTGGTGTAGCCGTGAAAGCATGTCGGACAGACAGTTACTGCCGAAGTTATAAATAGTATAGATTACTCATAGGCCCCTTTGTATTTTTGAACTTGTTGAGAAATATTCAGATACCTTGTTAACTGTGTGTGCGTTTTCCAAATAGAAAAACAAACCGTTTATTTTTCATTAATGTTACGCTGCAATTTGTAATAGCGCGATGTTATAAATGGGCTTCCTTCCTCAATAAATCGATTATCCAGCACAAAGAACAAAAAACAAATTCTTAGACTTCGCTTTGGTGTATAATAATCCAAAACTAACCTGTTATTTTTCGTTATTAAACACATGGATTTTAAATAATTATTACAAGAATTACATGTATTATGGTACATATATTATTTAAATTGTTCCAACTCCTTGTAATTTGTGGATGTTCACATTTTGTGTGTATAGCCTTAAATAGTCTAATACCGGGTATAGGCCTGTCCTAAGAAAGGAGGTTTCATCCTAATCTACCACGCTGGCCAGATGTGTGGGTCCTTCGTTTCGCAGCGATGTTGTGGCTAATTGTTGTTGGGTATATATATATATATATACCTACGCTAATATCAAATATTGTCATGGAAGTAAAAGTAAAAAGTTTCGAAACATTCTTTATTTATTACAAAATACATTTTACAGATACTGGTCAAAACCGTAATCGTTACCATCTAGTAGTAATTTCTTACCTTTAACCGTTTGCAAAAAAAGGCCATGTGACCAGCAGACGGGTATATGCTATCTGTATTTTTTTTTTGTTATATTTAGTTCTGGCCGTGGGAAACACCTTTGACACTGCTGGACTTTAACGGATTTATCGGAATGAAAACTGGTGTTTGCTTTTAATATTGTGTAAATGGAAGACCAATCTAAAATTTAAAACTGAAAGAGACCCAAGAGGCGGCAACGCACCTCTCGAATTGCAGGCGTTTTCACTGGCGCGTAGACGGCGGGTAACACTTAACGAGAGATGACGTGAGCGTGAGAAGACCTGTGTATTGTAATAACAAGTGTAGATTTCCATCCATTTCTGTACAAAATTACTACTACTAAATGCATTTGCCCGCGTGATGTCGTTTATCACGGTAAAGAGTAGCTTCGTCCTTCCTCAAGAGAAAGTATTTCCAAGCCAAATTCCATTGAAACCCATGCAGCGGTTAAGTTATGAAAGTAAGTATATAATAGTATATACAAGTATATATATTCGTCAATCAATATACAAATTCAATATTCTTTATTGACTAAGTGTCGTGGCTTCAAATCGCACATGGGACAATGTGTAATCCACGCATTGTTGTCCTGAGTCTGGGTGTTCTTTGTATCTGTTACATGTATGTTTGTAAAGCCCCCGCGGTGTAGAATGTAAATTCATAACAGGGGTGGCGTCTTTTTTTTTTAAAAAAAAGACAAATTGTAAATTCAGAAATGTTACACAGAACTAACTAAGAACTAGTCTGTTATTTTTTTTATGTACACAAGTATTTATATACACAAATAAAATTAAACTAATAATCAAGTAGCTATAATTAAGAATTTAATCAATCAGGTATATTCACTCCACAAACGAACTATTATTAAAAACAATTCGTTACGAATCAATACAAGCACCGTATAAGAGTGAGTGAATTATAAACTTGCTGTCCTTTATATAGTAACACGAATAATAATTAAAACTAATTTTATATGTTCACCACTATGTTATTAAAACAAATAAAAAACGTTTAATAAAATAACTATATTGCTATCAATACTAAATAATGGTTTGTCAATGATGTTCTCGCCATTGTTATCGTACACTTCTAATAAAATGGGTCACTAAATCCACAAGTTCTTCGATCAGAAACGGTACGCAGCGACAGCACCGCACCGAGCCGAGCCGAGCCTTGGAGCGACACTGCGCCTCTTGGCCAACTGCACAAATACAGACTGCGGTCGACGCCTCACACGTATCGTACAAATACATATGTACTTTCGTGAAGCGAGGCCAACGGAAGGCGCGTGGCACAATATTTAACACTGCGCAAGTCATAGCAGTCCTCAAAATCGATACAGAAATAGCACGGAGGCCCCGGAGTGAAACGGGCAAGCGTAGTTATTTTAAAAATAAATGTTTGTTTCTGTGAACTTATCTCGAGTACCTAACTAGTTTTGCCTTGGTCGTTGACATAAATTGAATACAAATAATAAAATCGTGCTCCATAGGTCGTACTTGTATAATTTATGTATGTATGCCGTGTATTATGGCTACTTTTTAGGAACTCGGGCGGTCGGTTTATTTTACATACTACTTGCGTGAAACTTTTGAATTGGATACTGTTCACTATTTCACTGGTTTAAATTTTGTAATCGCGGGACATTATATTTTTTTCTGAAATGAAAGTAGCTTAAGTTATTCCTTACGACATCAGCTACCTGCCAGTAAAAAATCCGTGAAAATCGGTTCAGTCGGTCCAGAGATTAGCCGAAACAAACAGACAAAATAAAAAAAATGGTTTCTTGTTTATATAAGTGCCATATTTGTTTCCATAGGAATTTTTTACAATTTTATTATTTATTATTACTGTATTTACCTGACACATACACAAATGCAGCACCTAGCAGACTGCTTGTGGGATTTGTTAAAAAACAAAACGCATAATTGAAACTGTATGTACCAAAACACTACATATTATCAAATCTACAAGGTCTGAAAATGAACACTAGCATTGAACTAATATTATCAAGCAGTTATCAATAGTAAGTTTGCTGCCTGCTACACTATAAAATATATAGATAAGGTTATAATAAATTATTAAGAAAAGTAATTTATAATCTCGATTGTTGGCACTTGATGGAACTTATTGCAATACATTCTAGAATTAAAATCACTTGTACTTATTCAATTTAAATATGTACAAGTTATTTTTATTATAGAATGTATTAAAATGCTTTCAGCGTTTAAAATTCATTCAATTCAATCATGACCAAATTAATATTTCTCGCAGTAAGAGCAAATAATCGATAAAAAAAATTAGCGATAAACTAATTGAATCATTAAACGTAATATATAAAACTATAGTGTAGGTACAAGAAAATAAAAAGAGAAGGCGCTTTTGGCGTGATTATCATCCTTTTTGTGAAGGCTAAAGCTAACGTTAGTTGGATGTTCTAAGTACTTGACAAAAGTACGAAATAAATATGCTTAAATCTTTATACACGACCCACGTCTGTATTTTTTATAACTTGACATATTTGCATTTTACCTACCTACGAATTTGTTGAAAATTAGTAGGTATACGACCTTGAGAGCTAGACAAATATTATTTGTGTAGAAGAAAAACTAGCATTTATGTCGTTAAAATATGTAACAGAATCATTGAAAGTAAATAAAGGTATGTAACGATTCATCACTAAGGGAAGATGTACGTTATTTACACAAAATATTAAAATACAAAATCTAGATACTTTGATGGGGCGTATTTTTGTTTCCCACTTCACTTCACAATTACGTTTGGTAAGATTATTATAAAGTACCTGCTTTAGTTCTTGAAGAATTTATTCCTGCCCACAAGTTGTGGTTTTACTTACCGTCCATGTACATTTATATAAAAATAAAAAAATACACAACCCTATTATCAAGTAAGGTGCGGGGATTGATCGCTTTCAGAACTCTTTATCGGCAGCTATCTTGTTTTCCTATCTTTTTTTGTAGATACCTTACTTCAAGTAATGCAACAATATCACTTTCAATAATATCTAACAGTGCAGTTCTGTCTGATATTGATAACATCAACATTAGAAACCAGAAAGCTATACAAAGTGTATGGCAACTGTAAGGTATTTTGTTACATTAGCACAATGTAAATGGTTAAGGCAAACACCTAACGCGATTACGTTTATTAGGCGCAATTATGTTTGCTTGTAATTATAAAATATATTTATCATTTTCACCGAGCCAAGATTCAATTCTTGCGTCAACTTGACAGTTTTAGATTTCATCATAAAACGTAATTAACTAACTGCGCAGTTTTGATAGAAATTGCTGGAAACTAGTACAATTCTTTCTGGCCGGCCACAAAACAAAAGGTTATTGAAAAACACTTATATTTCCGTCTTGAGCTATCTAACCTACTGTCATTACGTAAAGATAGAACTTAGTAAAACGTAGACATATATGTATGACAAAAATAAAAAGGAAACTGTGAGCGCTCAAGCTACACTTCGTACTTTCACAACGGCTCTCCGTCGCCGAATGATTTCGAAGTATTCAATATTGTTGGTGGAGCCCTAGTCGGAGCGGTGGGGCGTGGGTCGCCGTCCTTGTATCGCTACTACTAACGCGCTAACAGTCGCCGTCCGTGCCCGACAGAGACGAACAAAGAAAACAGGATTCCAGACCTAGTCAAGTCAATGCGTTTTGCATTTCTGCTAAAATGCACATTGCTTGAAGGAGTGCACTTTTAAGAAGTTTAGAATAATTGATATTTTTGTTAATTTTAAAAGGTTAGTGATTTAAATATCTATATTATACAGCCAGATACGCACTGGTATTTACACATGCATGATGGCGTCGTGAAAGAACATTTCGTGTTAATGAAAATGAGAAGTAATATCGGATAGTGTTTGGTTGGTTTCTCGTGGAGTGAAATAATATTAAAATGACTCATAATACGCGTGGTAAACGGAGCAGTAGGTAGGTTAATACATTATATCAAATAGTTGCAAATTGTTAGATAGATATCTAACTTATGTAAGATATTGATTTCCTCTTTCATAGCGTGTTTTATAATAAGATGGTAGGCACTCTGTTAAATTAATTTGTAGTGTTTAGTCTTTTATTACGTTAGATGTCTATTTATTTGACTTTTTGATATTATTAGCTGCTCAAGCGGATCAAGATTGGGTATCGACCGTATATTAAAATGACTTGGATAAAGAGGTATGTGCCCGGTTTAAATAGTTTTGAAATACCAAAGGTATTAGATGTGTAGCACTAGTTTGAAGTAATTTTTAACTATATTTTTTTATATTACGTATATTATTTAGGCTTAAAACACTACTTTTACATATCTAAACTAAACAGCGACTAAAGCATCGCCCATCGGACGGATGTGATCACAGGACCACATGTGAACTTTTAATTAACTTATAAATGGCATGATAGGTAGATAATGCTTGATCTATTGATCCTTGATGATTTATTGAATTTTTACTACGTTATAATAAATGAAATACAAATTATGCTTTATTATTAATATTAAAAAAAAAACAAATGTATAATAAGTATTTATACCTATTGAATGCCTGCAAGTCAAGGCGCAACGGGCGCCATTTTGTTTCGTTCATTTCTTGCGACGACACGATGCGAACGGCACGTTGTATTATTACGCTTCCGACACATGGACGGTTGTAGTCATTGAGAGACTCATGATTAAGTACATGTTTGGGAACAGTGTGGAAGTGAAATTGAATTATTAGAAGTTAAGGTTATTAAAATTAGTTTTTTGTGCTGATATTTTCAATATTGCGTGCATTGTATTGAAGGTAGGTCGAAAACCCTTTATAATGGTTTTGGTATTGAGTGAATTCTTCATTTGTTTTTTCTTATCTTTGTCCAACTGGGGCATTTAAAAATATTTTAAGGCATCCTGAAAATAGGTGTTTAAATTGAATTTGTTTAGTTTTATTTAAAAAAAGGTACTTTCTTCGTCCTTATTGAAATTTATTACTTACCATCTTATTTTGAACTTTAATTTATTCATGAATACCATTCCCCCGAATCCCCTTATTGTTTGGAAGCTTGAAACAACTAGGAAAAACCATGGCACGTCCTCATGTAGTTAAAGTGAGAAGTAATACATTAACATGCGAAATGAAACAGTCGTATCTGATTGGTTTTTGTTTCATCAAAGCCATAGATTAAAGATTGGCATCATTGGTATCTTTGTCTATGACTTTTGTCACAGATTACTAATCGCAGCAGTGATGAAAAACAATCTATTTATATCAACGATGATTATTTAAAAGCAGCAACAATTTCCATCCCTAGTTTTGCTTCCTGAGACCGTGGTTTTATAATGTTACCAGTAATTTATCCGTATGAGGAATGTTTAATAGATGTTTTTCGAGAAAGTGACAAGATTAATTTAATTAAGTTATTTACTGACCCGAATTTAAATAATCTTAGGAATAGGGAAAAGTTAAGAAGATAATAAATAAGATTAGATTTTTTAAGATTGTTAGTAAGGTTGCTTAATATTTTCTGTCAAAAGGATACTCTTAACTAAGAAAAGTACAATTTAATGTTGTAAGTATTTTCATAGTTTCTTTATTCGATTGTGCGTATATAAATGTTTCTAGCAATGTTTACCTGAATTTAACTCGAGTGAAAACAAAACAAATTTCGTTAAACTCCTGTTAGTAGTATTTAAAGAATTATTTCGACGTAATTTAAGTAAAATACATAGTGCCAGTAATCGTCTTATATATATATATTGTCTAGAATGCATGATTTCATTAATTTATCAATAAAATAGATAAATCTAAATAAAAAAAAGAAAGATAAGGGTAAATTCGTATTCGGAAAAGTAAATATCCCGTTTATAAGTAGATTGAATTAGGTTTTGTGTTTCTATTTAGGAAAGATAAAAATGTTCCTGGTAGTATTATACATGATTAGTGTTGTGTGGTTGTTCCTATCATGAATCCGTTGGGGTGGACTGTGACAACTTTTAAAAATTTCTTCTGTGTATGATTACTTCCGTATTTGACAACTTCTTGATATGACCGTTCCTATTTTTGACTATCATCTGAGTCGTCAATAAACCTTAACTAGGGTTTAGTAAAACCAGAATTTTTACAATTAAATAGCGTTTTTCACATTAGGCTTATTTTTAAGTGTTTGGTTAATCTACATGCATGTTACCAAAACGCTATTTTATCTTAAGAAGCATCAGATACGTAGGATTTTTTTATCGCCTTATGTATAAAGCAATTTCCGCACATGGACCCCTGCAACGCCATGGCCGTCACAAGTGTTTTGGCAGCCTTTTAAGAAGCCTAAATAATAAGTTATCTTTTCTTGAAGGTCGTATTGATCCGGGAATACTGCAGGCGACAGTTCTTTCCATAGTTTTGTTGTGCGGGGCAGAAAGTTACCAAAAACGCTATTTAACTTAAAAAGCCTCAGACACGTAGTATTTTTTATATCGCCTTATGTTAAGCAATTTCCGCCGCCCATGGACACCTGTAGCACCAGAGCCGTCACAAGTGCCTTGCCGGCCTTTTAAGACGCCAAAACAATAGGTATCTTTTCTTGAAGGTAGTATTGATCCGGGAATACTGCAGGCGACAGTTCATTCCATAGTTTTGTTGTGCGGGGCAGAAAGTTTCTAGAAAGCGCACAGTTGTGAACTGCCAATCTAAATGATCTATCTAAATGATGGGGATGAACATACTGTTGCGTAGGACGATGGCGAAAAGAGGCGGCAGGGATTAGTTTGGAAAATTCTTCGGAGTACTCCTCGCAGTAAATGCGTTAGAAGATGCATAGTGCAGCCACATCTCTAGGCAGCGCCGGAGAGTCTAGTCTAGAGAGACGGTTGAGTGCGGTCTAAAGGAGGGAGCTGGTACTGGTGTGCCCCCGCCCAAAGATGAGGACATTCTTCCATATGAGGCCGAACCGGCGCCTTATAAAGTAGAAGGCGGTGAGTCAGAGTGAAATACTGTCTCGGTCTGTCGAGCACGCTAAGCTTCTTCGAGGCCAATTTGACTTTATCCTCTAAATGACCACGAAACTGGACTTTACTCGATATGTCGACACCAAGGATTCTAATGTTGACTAAGGCAGACAAGGGAGTGTCTTCAAACCGAGGACATACGACACAAACGAGGTCGCAATTTCAGATCTAAGTTTGTTTCGATGCTCAATGATATTTCCCCGAGAAATAATAGCGCGGCTGGTGTAGGTGCTTCGACATCTAACAGCTATTAAAAAATTCCGTTCAAGAATACGGATGTGAAGAATAGATGTCCGTATCAAATGACTTCTGTTGATATTTCTTTTTCCAAGCATTCTTTGCTACACTTTAGCAGAATTTCGAGTTTCGAGGAGTTGCTGTTCCGGGCCTTTCATTAGCAAGGTCCAGTTAAGGCTCAACGTGTAAATGGCACAAATAAATGACAATTAACTCATGACATATTTCTAATAGAGGGACGCATTGCGCAATAATAAACCTATCATGAATGTGAAACATTGCCGACCTCCGCATGGGAAAGCAAATATATGCGTGTAGCTGTCTGTTTGGCTGTAGTTGCGTAAAGTGTATTATACGTCCCCAACCCTCTGGTTGGAACAAATGCTGGTGTGAAAAAATATTATTCACCTCCAATCATATCGAAATCAAGTTATGTATAACAACCAAGTTTGGGCGGAAAGAAGTAAAAATATGATTATTTTCATCAAAATAACACGGATGCTTTTATTCTTTTGGCTTTTTGTTAACATATTTTATATTAAATTATTGCTTAAAATAGCTTAATGAATAAAATCCTAAATACAAAAAATTGCCTATACTATGGAGTGGATTAGAGGAGTAAAGGGAAATGTTTAGGTTATAAATCGAAGATCTGGATTGCATAAATTAGCAAACATAGAACAACAGATATAAGATTAAATTAAATACAATCAGCCACTAATTATTGAATTTAAATCTAAAGATAACATGATATGCAATGGCGTGGTATCAAATGTCAAGAGGAAACAATAGTGCAGATAATGTAAGAAATAGACAGGGCACCTGGGCATTATCACGTCATCGACCTATCTTGTGGTATTGACACACACTTGCTTTTAAAATAATGTTATGTAATATAAGATTACATTAGGTCTTTTGTTCATTTAGACATTCTTCATGCTTAAGTGTAGTAAATAAGAATCTTTGCAATAATAATAATTAATCGAGTTTCTCGCAGTTGCCGCAATGCTGTGTTCGTGACTATGGGAAATTACTTGTTGTTAGTTGGTGGCCTTTTAAAACATGTACTATTGGTGTTCTTAGAAAAAAAAATGTTTATGATTAGGGCTGGGCTTTACAATGTAATCGTGTTCAACATTATATAAATAGTTTCCATTACAAGACAATTTAAGTATTCATTTTTAGCTATTTTTATAGAGTTTATTTTTCCAAAAGTAGGATAAGTTAAAGCTTTGTTTTTTTATTATGCAAAGTCTCGTCAGAATGCTTTTCAAAACACCGTGTGCCGAATCGACCGGTATGTGAATAATTTTTATCGTTATCCAAGCCTATAATCCTCTTGTCTCGTTCCTTTTTTAATCTAAAATTGGGCAAAATTTTGTTGTAACTATCTTTGCTTTTCAATGCGAATAGAATTCTAATTGAACTCGAACAAAGATGCAACTTGATGTATTAAGCATACCTGCTCTGGCCAGCTTTTGCTTTGAAATACACAACTTTTCATTAGTTTTCTATTGTTATACTGTTTAGTATTTAAATTTTATTATCTCTCATTTGAATTTATTAATGTCTTTTCTTCTTCACGAGGAACGCAGTAATCGTTTTCTGTTTTAAAATACAGATACCTATTACCTACTTTATATTTAGTGCTGCTAATTACTACTCGTATCGATTATACAATCTGTGATTTAAAAACGTTGTCAGTGATTATGCAGTTTTTTTAAGTGATAAGTATTTGCCTACGGTCTCACACTGTGTGAGACCGCAGGCAAATCCTCTATCTCAATACTGCCTAAATACGTCAGTCAGTCGTGTGAAATGTGTGAGTCACACATTTCACACGATTGACATCCTATATTTTTTTTTATATAAAATGTAATCATTCTGCAATTAGGTTAGAGGTTTAAGTTTCAACCTACAAAGTAGTATATAACGCTGCGGATTAGAATACGCAATTTTTATAAAGAAAGATTGACGGCCATAATGATAGAGGAAATATTACATGACATATATGTAATGTATATACAAATATTACATTACACATCTGGAATGGAAATGCCATTGACATGAGCATTTCTATTATTAAAGCCATAGTACTGAACTCTTGAGCAGTGAACTGTAAAGCAAGAATGCAGTACGAACATACGCCTAATAAAAATATAGTTCAAATCATGTAATTATTCTCATCTCTTGGTAACGATTTAACGAGGCTGACGAAAAAACAAATTATCAGCTATCTCAAATATTTTAAATAAGTCATTTTGTGCAACTTAGGTAACTTAGGTAACGTTTCGTTGAGAACCCCGTTTTGTAGTTGATTGAAAATATCATCATATAGGTTTATTACAACTGTTCTATCTATGTATAAATTTGCACTTAAAGAGGCTTCTTTCGTACGCGACATTGTGACTGTAAACATGACTTGTGTGTAAGTAAGAACGTTGGCTATCGAGTTAAATCAGTATTTATTTATTATACGATATATCGTATTTATCAAAACGATTGACGCGGTACATTTTTTCATGAAAGGCTGTGGAGTGATGTGATACCTAGCTTGTGTTACTTCATTTATATATTTATTACAAACAACAAATCTAGGTAAATACACAAATGCGAGGATAAACAGAAGGATCTAATTTGAAAATGTGATAATGGTTAACACAATTTAATGACCAAATCTTTATTACGAATATTCGCATCTAGTGCCTACCACGTTTACCACGTTTAGTAGTACGAGACGAAGAAACATGAAATTGTTGTTTAGATCCAGGATAGGGCGAAATGTATCATCTTCCTAGCCTTTATTGAGCACAAGATAATTTGGGGTAGGCTACTAGTTCAACCGGTTTTCCTTGAATAACAGTTTTTCAATAGAGCGACTGGCATTGAATCTCCGCAACCGTGAGGGTGAACTGAATTTGAAGGTTGAACTAGTTGAGATTTCAAAACATAGAATACCCAGTAACGATTGCCATAGATGTTCACGACAACCGGAACCGAGGGCATAACGTGCTCTCAGTGGCACTATTGTGAAATACCGCCTACTCCCATACTCCAGGCCTTCATTGAGAATTTCTTATAAGAAAAACCCAGCGACACTTATGGCCCGACCCGGCAATCACCCGAGATCTCTTGATTGGCAGTCGCATATGCTAACCTCTACATCAACGGGGCAGAATTTTGAAAATATAATAGCATTAAATATGTGTCTGAGTGACAGTCTCAATACTCATTGATATTAAAAGATTCATGGTTTTGTTTTCTGACGGGTAAAATGAGTGATTAAATGATCTCCAAATAATTAATCTGCGTATACTTTGTATTTTTACAATGTTTTAAACTTAAATTTTTAGTGTCATTGTGTGTTTACACATGCTGCATATTTATGGAATTGTCTTATCAGAGAAGCAGTGTAGGGAGCATCTAATGAGATATACGACAAAACAACATTCAAACTTTCAATAAATGAGCGTACTCCTTCTTAAAAGCCGACAACGCTCGTGTTACGCCTTTCCTGTTGCGGGTGTCCATGGGCGGCGGTAATCGCTTACCATCAGGCAAAAAGTCTGCTCGTTTGCCACCTATATCATAAGTGCATTGCGTTAAAATATAGGTTCATCTTACGCCTTTTTTTTTTACGTGGTGGAATGCCTTTACGCACTTCGCTCCCCCCCGCGGGCACAGGGGCTTCACTTTGTGTGGGACTCGTGACTGACTCGCCAGACTACCCCTAAACCACCACGGTGTGCCACTCTGCGCCTGAGACGGGAGGGATCCGGGAACCGCTTTCTTACGCCATCCGGACCCCTCCCAGCGCCTGCCCGCACTGAAGCGGGCACCGTCTTTTGATGTTAAACTCTCAAAGTGGGCGACGTACGGCACACGCGTAACGTCGCCCCCCCCTCGCGGGTGGCCTGTGTAGCGGATGGGGAGGAAAACCCGTCCTGCCCATCCGCGGCCATACTCAGGGCGGCATGAGGCGCTGGTAGGCGCGCCTCCGCCGCCCGGTTCGCCGGTGGCGGATCGGGTCCGAGTGGAGATCGTCCTCCCGGGCCTTCTCCGCCGCCTCTTTCTGCGAGATGACTTCCTCGCAGAAGGTCGCGACCGCGGTAAAACTGCTCTCGCCGCCGGCCATGGAGCGTACGACGGCCGGCAGCGAGAGATCTCCTCCGATGACTGCAGTGAGGGCCCGATGCTGCGGCGCCCAAGCGGGGCACACCGCCAGCGTGTGCTGGGCCGAGTCCTCACTGCAGTCGCAGTGGTGGCAGGCGGGACTCAATTCGCTCCGCGCGACCGAGTGCAGGTACTTCCCGAAGCAACCGTGCCCGGAAAGCACCTGCGTCAGTCGGAAGGAAAGGGTCCCGTGCTGCCGCCCTGCCCACTCGAGGATGATGGGCTGGAGCGCCTCCACGGTGGCGAAGCCAGCACGTGGAGCCTCCAGCCGCGAAGACCAACGAGCCATCGTGGCTCGACGGGCGGCTTCACGCCACTCACGTACCTCTTCGGGCGGAGGGCGAACGCCACTCTTCGCCCGGAATTCAGCCACCCGTCGATAAACTTCGGCGAGCACTTCCGCCTCCAAATCCCACAGGGGTGTTCCGGCCAAGGCGCACGCCGCCTCGGTCGACACCGTGCGGTATCCGCGTATGGCTCTGACCGCCAATACCCTCTGAGGGCGCCAGAGGCGCGCCTTATTCTGGGCGGTCAGAGCCGACACCCACACCGGTGCGCCGTACAGCGCCATCGACCGGACGACCCCCGTGTAGAGGTTTCTCGTAGCGACGCTGGCTTCACCCAGATTGGTCAAAAGTCGCCCAAGGGCAGAGGCAGCGTCGACCAGCTTCGGAGCAAGCTGTCGGATGTGCTCGTCGAAGAGCCACCTACCGTCGAGGATCAGACCCAGATACTTCATCTGGGCCCGAACCGGTACGAGGACCGAGTTGACCACTATGGAGGCGCCGGGGGGCGGCCCACGACGTGGCCCGTGGAAGAGCAGGGCCTCCGTCTTGTCCAGGGCCACTCGCAAGCCCAGCGCCTCGATGCGCCCGACCACCAGAGAGACTCCCCTGGTGGCCAGGCACGCCGCCTCCTGGAAGTCCCCCGGGCTGTGACCAACTTGTCATCGGCGTAACAAATTACGCCCAGCCTGGAGGGGAGACGTTCTCGAAGGACCCAGTCGTACCCCACGTTCCACAGGAGTGGTCCTAGGACAGACCCCTGCGGAAAGGTTCATCTTACGCCTGTGTTAAGGATGATTGTGTTTAGGGACATATGGTTGGTGCAATATTCGTTTTTTACTTTTTTATTTAATCGAGTCATTATTATTTTTGCTGTTTTATGGTACCACTATGACTTTGTCTTGTTTTAGATACCTACTACTACTATATTTAATTTAACTGTAATTGTTAACAATTAGTAGGTCTGATTCAGATGTCTTGTTGTTAAGCTTACTTATTCTAAACTTAGAACTGCTTTTGTGCACTGGGTGTGCTGATTGCTGGTTTTTACTTACGTTGCAAATGCACGTACCTCCCTATCCGTATATATAAAATTTCTATAAAGTTATACAAGTAGCTGTAAGTCTAGATTTGACAACAACTTTTTAAATCTTTAATATAGAATCATTTTTATATATAATATAAAACGTATGTAATGATTCAAATCGGCATTAATTATTATCCGAAAACGAAATAAATTAAGGCCTGATCTTATTATATTTGATATCAAACAGCTTTTACTAAATCTGGACAGGTGACTGCAGGACCAATGGCTTCTGACGAATAAAAGGACTTTATTGTATTATCCAATATTCAATATGGTTCATTTTTCTAAGCTGCAGTGACTTAAATAAGTTTAATAGAATTTGTCTAGAACGTATTTAGTCTTTCTGTTTCGAACTGTCTTTCGCCACTTTTTTCCCCAGTATTCTGGATTATTCGTGTTATAATATCATTGTCTTTGTTTTTTGTTGTATTGCACGAAATAAATATGATATATACGTCGTGACTTTCGGAATACAAGTGTAACCCTATTTTTAGGTTTCAAAATGGATGCAGACTACGACTCCAAGTTCGAAGAGATGAAGAAGTACATTCCGTTTCTCGAGAATATGATCACAAGATTGGAATCCACAAATACAACATCATCGAATCCACGACAGGCTCAGCTCGATAAGATACGTTCTTTGAGAGATTTGCTTTCCAACAAGAAGAAAAGGCAAGCATATATATATATATATATTTTCTTACATGTGTTCATAAATATTTGATAACACAGTTTTACAGTGAATTTGCTACTGAAATGTGTCAAGATTAAAACTTGATCTTAATGAAAGAAATTACTATGGTGTAATAAATATGAGATAACACATTGTTACAAAGTTAAATAAAATAAACATAAATTAACTAACAGAAATTAATAATAATAAAAAAACAATAACAATACTTACAAGCGTCAAAAAGTTTCTCCACAGCATCAACTACTGGTAACGTTCCTAGAATGCCGGCCGGCTATTGTGTTAGTTTTAATACCTAAGTTTCATATGTCATATGTTATGTATTATTGGTAATAATTCTTATGTTTTTATAGAATGAAAATGGAAAACTTGTTAAAGTGTGAACAGGTTTTGGTCAACTTATATGCGAAGGTGGAACAGGTTAGTGATTTGAATATCATATAATTTACTTATTTACTTGAGTATATCATTTACTTGAGTCAAAATGGAAACATTAAAATTTCTTTTATTTTTAGCGAGATACATTATCAAGTTCCAAAAAAGAGACAGATTCCGGCTTTTCAATAGACGCGCCTACACCTAAAGAAAAATCCGATTTAGAGGCTGTTAGAAATAAACTCAAAACTGTCGTCAAACGTCAGGAAAATATGCAAGATACTTTACCAGAAATCTTACCGCGAAGTGAAATGAATGATGTTCAAACTTCAGGTACAAAAGAACCAGCCTTATTCCAGAGAAGACCAAATCATACCAACTACCAAGATACAGAATACCAAGATACAGAACAAATCAAAAATTCATCGCCGGGTTCCGCTTCTAAGCGAAGCTACACACGAGTACTGGTATCTCCTGAATCAAGCTCACGACGTTGGTCATCCTCTGAGGGGTCTGCAGAAAAACCTTTATTTAGCAGACGATCTCCTCGTAATTCGCCTAGACGGGTTTCTCCATCCCACTATAAAAAAGAAAGAAAAAAATCAAAAGATAAATCACGAAAACAAAGAGATCTAAATATTACTCTGAACGTACCCGAGGAAAGCCTGAATTCCTTAAATACTAAAGATATTTTATCAAGAATTATTAACTGTAGTGATGGTGACGTTGATATTGAAACGTTGCGAAAGTTAAGAAAGCAAATTCTCGGAGAGTTGCAAAAGACAGGAGCTAAGGATGATATATCTGATTTAATTCTAAAATCCTATAATAAAAATACAAATCAAAGTAATAAAAGTAAATATACGAAGAAAGAAGAAACCGAGGAAGGTGAATTGTCCGACAGTGAAAGTGAAGCGATTGAAAGTATTTACGGTAGCTTAGTGGTTAAAGAACCAGGTTCGGCCAAAATATCTTCAGAAAATGAATCTCAGCCTCGTAAAATTCAAATTTGCCTAGTCATTAATTCTGATAGTAAATCTGAGGTTAATATGAATGAATTACCAAAACAAGATAGCTCTGATTTGGCAGAGTTAGAAATGTACGAGAACAAAAGAGATGGGAAAATAAATCCAGATAATGATAAATTAACAAATAATGATCACAAAAAAACTACTAAAATAACAAAAAATGATGATAAAACCACTGCCGCGCCTCCTAGGAATAAAACTGATGATATAAACACTGTTGCGTTTTCCAAGGATAATTTTGATGATAAATCCACTCCCGCGCTTTCCGAGGTTAAAACTGATGATGAACCTACAGTCACGACTTCCATGAATAAAACTGATCTTGAAAATTATCAAAAAGTTACTAAAGATGATACTGCTTTTGACTTTGAAATTGGGTCGGTGAAAGAAGAAGCTCTTACCAGCGAGAAAGAAGTTTCTCAATTTAAAGCAAATTTCTACAAACCCTTAACAGATCCAAGTAATTTAGCAGAGGGAGGCTCTAAGAAAGAAGAAAATACTTGTGCCCAGTTACGAACTGACAGTTTTCATAATAATTCTACATCTGACAATATGTTTCAATTTGAGAGTTCACTAAAAAGAACGGAGAAATCCCCAGAAATACCCTTATTACATGACCGCACTATTGAGAAACAACCAGCAGATAACACATTGTCAGAAATAGATATTCTCCAAGCACTGAAAAATGAAATATTAAGTGAAATATCTGTACCTGGTACCGAAAGCACAACGCCTCTACTACATCAGCCTAAGGTCATTAAAGTTGCTAATGCACAAGCTAATCAAATATTACCTAAAAAAAGAATATCTATTGAAAAATATAAAGAAAAAAGTGTGACATCATCAAAGTCAAATTTGAATAAAACTTTATACAAAGAAGAACAGGTAAAAAAATCTAGTTTAAAATTGACAGACAAAGAGTGTGAAAGATTTTTTAATATTCCGAAAATTTCTTTCGATGATGAAGATGAAAGCTTAGAAGAGGATGGTGATGCAGGCATTGAAGCTATTGACGTGTATGGAGATCTCGCTCCTAAATCGCCTGACAATGAACATAACATTGAGTCTAAACCTCCAGTAATAATACCAGTAGATCCGATTAAAAGTGTGCCAACTAACTATAAAGCTGATATAGATATGAGGGCATTACCACTTTCGTCCACTAATGATTTAGATGTTAAAACAGATCAAAACCATAGCCAAAATAGACCGGTGCTTACAGATCCCCGTGTCAGACGAGATGTAAATCCAAAAATCAGCACTTATAGTCCTAATCCTCATGCTAATAACCCAGAGAGGACGCCAAGACAAATATACACTGGTGTCTCGACCGGCTCTATATGTAATGCAAAAATGACGCCTAGTTCTCGGACATACGAAATGACACCTACACATCAGTCATTTGAAATAGAACAATCTAATCGCAAACACGTATACGTTTCTATGTCTTGGGAGGCTACAGATTCTACTGGAGATCGAAGATCACGTATCGATGAAGGAAGAGAATCTCGTTGGCAACCCAAAACAGATGATGTAAGTCAAAATAAAAAGTTTATTGACTCATTTAATAACGATGCGTATAGTAATGGTCCCGCAAATAACAGGTATATGGACCAACACGATGATTTATACAGATCAGACAGTTCCATAACACCCACATTCTTAAATTCTGATGTGACAAGAAATCAATCGCCTTCATTTGGGCGATCTGATTGTCCCCCTACGCCTCTTCCTTCATTTGGGCGATCTGACTGTCCCCCTACGCCTCTTCCTTCATTTGGGCGATCTGACTGTCCCCCTACGCCTCTTTCTTCATTTGGACGATCTGACGGTCCCCCAACGCCAAATCATCCTTTCGGGAGACTGGAATGTCCTATGACTCCGACTCATTCTTTTGGAAGATTAGAGTGTTCTCCGACACCGAGCCATCCTTTTGGGAGGTTGGATTGCCCTCCTACACCTACTCAATCGTTTGGGAGGTTAGATTGCCCTCCTACACCATCCCATTCTTTTGGGAGGTTAGATTGCCCTTCTACACCATCTCATCCTTTTGGAAGAATGGACTGCCCAACTACCCCAAGTCATCCATTCGGACGATTAGAATGTCCCCCTACGCCCATCCAATCTTTTGGAAGATCTGATGCTGCTCCACCTCTTATGGTCGGTATTTCAGATTGCCCTAATACGTCTAATAATCCATTTATTGGAGCTGATGGCTCAACGACACCTGCACCGTTGTATGTAAGAAACGAAATAGGTACAAGTAGTGGCCAAACGTATTCTAAACCTGTGTCTCAAACTATACATTCGTATGGGCGAACAGATTCATTAAAAAACCAGTATAGTAGATCTGATTATAATACTTCCACTTATATCAAGGATCCTAGGCTTAACAGAAAACTAGATTCAGAGTCAAAGTTACAATATGATGAAAGGGATCAAACCTATTATAAAGAGAAAGATCGTTATCGTGGTAACTCTTATTCATCACAAAAGTCCTATAGTGGATCTGGAAGCTATCGACATCACGATCGAGAGATAAATACTGGGAGAAATAGTAGATATAAATACTTTGCTCCTGATCAAAGTGGAAGACATTTTAATAAAGATCAGGATAAATGGGATCGCGCTGGCCGTTCGCAATCTAAGGATAACGAAAGTTCCGGAGCTTACGGTAGGGAACGTTGGTATAATAGTGACCATAGATCTTATGAAGAAGTTGGTTCACGACGCGAATACATTAAAAAGAATACTGGACGTGGCTCAGGACATGAAGAAACAAGTTCTTTCGAAAAGACACCTACTGATAGTAACTCAAAAGATAATAATACAATGTCTGTGAAATCGAATACTGGACGATCTTTTACTATTGACACTAGTATCAATGCCACATTTCAAGAAAACATTGACAGAGTTAGTGAAATTCAAGGTATCGTTGGCTGTTTCGATATGAGGAGACAAAGGGCTGGTAGCGTAGGACGTTGGCTAACCCGTGAGCCTAGTTTGGGACAGGTAGCAACACAAGTTCTAAAAAACTGTAAAAATGTTAATGAAGATAAGAGACGAGCTTTCCAACGAGCATCTAGTGTGGGAAGAGAAGTGTTGGATTCTAAAAAAGACAAAAGAACCTTTCAAGAAATAAAAGCTGACTTCAAATCATGCAAATTCATTGAGAACAACTTTTTTGATGATACAAAGAGTGAAACTTATGAAAACAAATCAAAGGTATACACAGGTAGCGGTCGTAGTAAAAAAGATACGTATGACAAAAAGAAAAATGAGTCAGAGCATGCTAAGTCTTCTTATTTGCCTGGAAGAAATTATAGAGATCCGAGAATGCGTAAATTAGCCACCAATAGAACTGATAAACACGGTTCAGATAATTATGGACACAAAAGTGGTATTGTATATTCAAATGATAAAATTGTGACTGGATCTGTTTTGACATCTGGTTATGGCGTTAAAAACTATAAAATACCGAAAATAAAACGAACCAATACGGAAGAGAAAGAAGAAATCTTGATTAAAACTGATTCGCTAGTTAAAAACAATGACAAAGATAAAAATTGTATAAAAGAAACCGACAATAAAGATAAAGGCGATATATCTAAAGAAAAGCTACATCCTAAAGATCAAAAAGAACAAATAAAACAGGATGAGATTACTGTAGAAAAAGGTAAGGTAACACCTAAAGAGATCAGTAAGAAACATTGTGAAGAAATAGTCATAAGTGATACTGCAGAACGGAGGCTAACTAGATCTAGTAAAAAGATTATGGACGAAGCTAACTTAGACACCGCTGGGAAAGTGACAAAATTCAGAAAGTTAATTTATGATTCCGAACCGGATGATGACATAGAAACACAGAGTAAAGATATTATAAGAAAAGAAAAAGAAATGACTATCAATCCACAAAATATAGATGCAAAGAGTCCTGCCTCAAATAAAATAGGAAAAGATGCAGACGAAGTTAAAGTAAAGAAACTAGAAGGCGACAACAAACATGATCCAAAAACGAGAGCTCAAATCAAAGATGTACTTCCAGAATATGAAAAATTAGATACAGAATCAAAAAGTAAGGATGTTAAATCAAAAATGCAGGATGCAAGTAAACAAACCTTTGATGCACCTGTTAAAGAAAAATCGAATCCTGGTACAAAGTTATCACAGCTTGATCACGATGCAAATTTTGGTATGGATGAAATAGAAATCTTTTCCGACAACGTTGTTAGTGATCCCGTAATTGAAAATATCACTGCTCTAATTGCTGATCTTGATAATGATCTTAATACCGTAAAGACTGATCCCGGTCACCAGTTCACTAAAGAAATCACTTTAGAAAATATGATGGAAAATATCTCCTCTCCATTAAAGAACTGTTTACCAGGTGTCGAGGAAAAAGATTCAACTACAATGCTAGAACATAGAGAACACATACTTTTAGATACTAAAAATGAAGAAAGTACTTCTAAACAAGTTTCTTGTGAAAGTCAGATAAAAGATAAATGTGATGTCATTGAAAAGGACCATTTAGAACCTTTACAAGTTGAAAACTCTACTCGAAATACACCTATTCATAGTGATGCAGGAAATAACATTGAAAACAAAAATAACGTCGACTCTACTACTGAAACTCCGGCAACAGACAAATCTCACGAAGATCAATTAAAATCAGATGAAAATGTGGATGGATGTTCTACTCCAGACAGTACGATAAATACAGACGATGTACTCAAATTAAGTAACGAAGAAAGCCTACAAGGTACTACTAATGAAGTTTCATCAACTGATTCCATTCAAGTTAAACGTATTTCTGGAAAGGAAATAAGTTCTGGATTTGATTCCATAGGTAGTTTATTATCCATATTAGAAAATAAATCAAAAATAAAAGAATTACTCAGCATGTTAGGTGATCAAACGAATGAAAACGAAAAAATCAAGAAAAAACTTGAAAAATTAAGTGAAATAGTATCAGACGACGAAGAAAGTTGTGATGTACCAACAACTAATATAGACCCTGAGGTTAACAAAGTGGAGTCATCTACAATTACAGATACGAATACAATAGACACAATAGATTGTAAAGAGATAGAAGATACAGATATTGATCAAATGAGTAGAGACAGTAGTACAAACAATGAAAATACTTCGAAATTAGAAGATGATGACTCTAAAAATTCAGATATTGAGACAGAGTTCCAATGCAAAAGCATAGACATATCAAACGTTGAAGTTAAATCTAAAAAGAAACCCACCAAGAAAACCAAATATATTAAAAAAGTAAAGGCGAAAGCTAAAAAAGACGCTGCAACGGTGATAAAGCGAATCACTCGAGCAGTTGCTGCAGAAACAAAACCAAAAGTAAAAAAAATACCCCGTGAACTAATGCAATTACAAGAAGATATAAAAGAAATGTTCATAAGAGATGAAGTGTTGAGTGCTACCGGCATAAGAATGTGTCGTTTAGCTAAATTGGTAGATGAAAAGGTTTCGACATCAAAAGATGAGCAAATTGTCTCCGAGGGTGGACCAATAGTGGTTTTAGAAAAGTTTAAAGATGCGATAAATAAAAACATTGATATCGAAAAAAATAAAAAGAAAAAAATTGTGTCCAAGATAAAAGTTAAAGCTTTAAACGATAATATCCCTGACACAATTAAAGAGGATAAGCTACCTACAACTTTTAAGAATAAGCCAGGCCCCAAATCAAAGACAAAATTTAAAAAGAATTCTGATCCTTACGCATTTGAATCGGATTCGGTTTGTGATACTATACCAGAAAAAGCTAGTGAAGATGGTTCAAGCAGTAACACTGACTCTGAAAGCGATTCACTCACATCTTCTAAAAGTTCAGGTAGTACAGAATTGTTATTGGATTCTAAAAGAAAGACCAAACGCAAACGGCGTGGATGGCAAGCTGGTGTAATTAAAACTAAAACTAAAAAGAAAAAAGAGCTGCCGAAAAAATCAGGTCCCACACCAGATAATGGCTTTGAAAATATTAACCCTAAGGTTTTGGTAACAGATCTAAACTGTTATACTGACCGGAATTATTGTTTCCAGAAAAACCAGATTTCTTATTCATGCCGACTCTGTTCTTTCACCGGCACTGATATAGTACTCCATTATAGAAATCAACATCCGCATACTGAGATTCCGTTATCTCGAATGAGTCCCGAAGTTGCAAAAGAAGCTATTGAACAATGCGTAGAAATAAACTTCAAAGCGGTCAGCAAAGTAACTTCAGATAAATACGTGTGCACATTTTGTTTCAAAGAATTCACTTATAGTAAATCAGTTTTGGAAACTTTCTTTTGGCACATAGTCAGTATGCACACCGGCGAATATAAGCAGAACTGCACTGAATGCGTCAATGTAAACGAGTGTCCATTTAATTTAGATATTCCGCCGCCACCAAAGGAGACTAAAGGCCAACTTATTGGCTTTATTTGCAAAAAATGTAACTTTACTCAAATTTCATTAGAAAATCTAAAAACACATGTGATTGTGCGGCATAACGATGAACAGACAGCTGTCTATACAATTAATATGTCTGTGATGAATAAAAAAACTTTAACTTCATTAATACGGCGCAGCGAACATGATGAAATATTGCAAACAAAAAATCGTACTTTAGAACAAGCTTTCACCGAAATAAATGCAAAAAGTGAAGCCAGTGTAGAAAGCGATGAAAATGAAAGAGTTAAAACTCGTACGTCGGCAAGAAGATCAAATGCACCAATCGCGCCACCTATACAATCTAAGATTACTTTTGAAGGGGATGATAACATCAGTGAAGCGTCTGATTTGGTTAGTGAACCTGGCGAAATGAATATTAAACTGGAAAGCATAGATTCTGAAAGCGCTGATGTAAAATCTAACAATGAAGGAAACTTAACGACAGATGTTAGCGATAAAACCTCAAATGTCAGTCGTTCAGATCACTTGAATAATCAACCATTAGAATGTGTTGAACTTCAGCCTTCTAGCGATATTATTAATTGTTCACATTTCAAAATAAACCTAACCGAGTCTGGTGTCAAGGAATATTTGTGTTGCATCAATGATAGCTATCACTTTAAGACAACTCTTTTAATTTCTATGAAAAAACACGTTCAAACCAAACATTCCGAAAACTGGGACGGTTATTGCTACGTGTGTAAAGTTATTGTAACACCACAAGGTACGCACCGTTTCAGTGATTGCTTGCAACATTATTTAGATAAACATATGGACGATTTCCCTATTCTGGAAAAAGTAATTACAAAACCTGTTTCTGAGAATGTATCGGTTATAAAGCCATACATTAATGTGCGACCTCTTTCTGAATTGATTACAAAATCGGAAGATGACAATAAAATACCAGAAGGCGAATCTTTGCCAATAATCCAGAGTGTTAGGAGTCTTGGTTCCGCAGACGTGGAAACTCCTCAGCTGAACTCTAAATTACCAGTGGTTATGCGTGAGAAACGAGAAGAAAGTAAAACTTTTAAATACGAAGAACACCAGGCCGAAGTTGCATCAAAGAAATATTATTTAGTTATCGAAGCTATGATGACCACAAACAATTTGGTGAAAGTTTTCAAGTGTTCCGGTAGGTACTGTTTATACGCTACTGATTCTACCGAAGAAGCTTTAGCCCATGCAACCACTCATCAAAGACTCGGTGGTATTGAAGCGTTAAACTGTTGTTATTGTGATTTTGACTCTGCCGGAAATGCTGTGGATCTGGTGATGCATGTATTCAAGACTCACGGAAATTGCCAATATTGCTGTCAGCAGTGTTTCTACAGGGCTGCTTCTAGTCAGGCTGTCGGGATGCACATTTCGAGAGTTCACGGAGTGAAACCAGTTCCCGGTAGCGTATTGCGAACGACAACGGTCTCAACTATTCAAACTAATTTTAAAATGCTGACCCGCGAAGAAGCGGTATCGTATTACATTTGTGGCCACAGTAAGTTCATTTATACTTGAAATTTTCGTTCGTAAGTAGTTACATATATGAATAATTAACAAAATAATATTTTAAATTTCAGAAGATAATGGTGATTCCTGCAAGTTTCGCGCGTACACACCAGACAAGTTTTGTGACCATTTACAGCAGCGACACGCCACTGCATTTACGCATCCTTGTCATGTATGTTGGGTTTAAAAAAATTACTTTAGCTTATTAATAAATCAGATTTATTATGTGTGTTGCCTAAATCTTGTCTCGCCGTGTCTTTAGTTTAAACAATATCATAACAATATCAACAACACATTGGCGTTAATCGTGAATATCCCTTATGGCTGTTGCTTACTATATTACGAGAGTATCTGCTTTGGCTTCTGTATATGACCCATGGCAAAAACATTAACTTAACGGTGTGTTAATGAATGATTTGTTTCTTTCAGTCCTGTGACGCGAATATTGCCACACCTACTGATTTAATTCAACACATGAAGAGTCATGGATTAAAGTTATACCAGTGTACTTGGTGCGTTCATGGTGCAGACAATGAGAGTGAAATGTTGAATCACGTGTCCATTGCACATCCAAATAAGCTACCACAAGCTTATTTACGTATAATTACTAATAAGGTGCGTAATTTTGTAAATATTGTTTTATTATGTCCTACCGACCCTTCCCTACTTCGCACATTAGTAATATAGTTAATAATGTGGTGCGAAATATGTATGTATTGTACATATAAACATTGCATGTATTGTACATATAAACCTTCTTGAATGATAGTTTTTATTGCTGAAAACCGCATTTAACTATTTTGCGTGGTTAAAGATATATATAT
>PKRV01000450.1:416898-485839 GCA_003709505.1 Hyphantria cunea | reverse complement strand
TATATATATATATATATATATATATACGTACTAGAATAAAAAGCGCCTTGCATTTTATAATAAGTAAAGATCCAGCGACTCGAGTAACAGAGTTTAAAATTTTCGCCAGTTCATTGTAGTTTGGGCATCGCAACAATTGAATTGTATTTTTATTGAACACACATTGAGTGTAACGATGTCAAGTAAAGCCGGTTGGATAAGTAGCTGACCTCAAATATCTTAAGAAATATAAACGCCAGGATGATGAAGACAGTACATGTACCGAATTAAATATAACTTCTATTGTATTTCAGGATGGCTCCAATGCACTAAGAGTTCTTCCGTTAGCCTTCCTAACGAAACAAAAGTTTCAAAAACTTGAGGCTAAAGATGTGACTCCGATTCCGACCAAGGAACATCCTGTCCGTGAAGCAGAGCGTTCCGTTGAAATGGAAGCTCTTATTGGACCGTTTATGACTGAACCCATACAGCAACAGCAACCTCTCTACCGAACCACCGAAACTCCCCTAGATACGGCCGAGACACCAATACAAACCTCCGATATATCCGAAGAATTACTTGAATCTTCTCAAGACATTAAACCTGCACTGAATGTTGATGTTCCTAAACAGATAGAAGAGACATCTCAAATTATTCAATTATCGAATTCAACATCAATCGTCACCACTCCTATACCGACTGACACACTTGCTCCATTATCGTCTTCCACAGTTCCACTGTTACCTTCTGTCATTGCACCTACAACACTGCCTGTTGTTGTTACAACAATCCCTTCAGTCGCTCCACTAATCAGTTCTTCTTTAACGGTTAGTCATGATGAGATTCCTTCAACTATTAGTACCATAACGACACCATCATTAATTCCTTCGGAAACTCAATTACCTTTACTGAAATCAGAACCCATTGATACGGAGAAAATAGTTACAACTAATGTGGTTGTCTTAGATAGTGATGAAGAGGATATATCTACTGCTAATCAAAGTGCTGTCATTGATCTTTCTGATGAAGAAGCGTCTACAAGTTCAAAACAGTCAATATCTAAAATTATTCCTAGTGCCAACTTATATACGTGTCCACAGTGTAAACAAATTTGCAGGAACATGGGTGGCTTCAAAAAGCATGTATATAGTTGTATAACAGATTTCAAACGTGGTTTCCAATGCCCTCATTGCCCGTTTAATGCTGAGAATCTGGACAAGATTATATTGCACTACGTTGGAGATCACACACTTAATGGCACTTTTGAATGTAGTGTGTGCGGGACCCTATTACTAACTGAAAATTTCGCCAGAAAACATATGAGATCAGTTCACAAAGAGAGTAACATTATGTTTTCGCGGAGCGATAAAGCCCGCTTTATAGTAACTGTTAAGGAATCGCAAAAAGATAAAGCATTACCAAAAAGAAAGCTGAGTGGTCCAAAGACTGACCCGATACCAGCGAAGCGTAGATTCGAACCACAAGAAATCGACCAGCTACCCATAACTCCCATTTTAGATCAATTAGTATACTGTTCAAGGTGTGAGTTTAGCACGAAGGTTCGTTTAAACATGGTCAGACACTTGCAGCTCCACGCTGAGCAACAACCTGTGCCACAGACGGCACCAGTGAATCCTGTGCCACATTTAGAAAGCAACGAGAAACACTTTGATAAGATGTTAAATCTAGCTTCAAGTTCTATAATCCATAGGACACCGGAAAAATCTCGTGCGGAGCACTCGCCACCAGTGACTTTACTTATACCCCCGGAAGCAGCGTCACGATATCCTAAGTATGTGCCGGAGCGACAGAGGCATACATGCGGCGCTAAGGGCTGTTCGTATATTTCAGTTGACGAAGCTATGCTGCGTCGTCACTGGGACGCGTTGCACTCGGGAACGAGAGATTTCCACTGTGTTCACTGTCCTCCTCATCAACATCTTGATACTTCTAAACCTTTGACAGCCACTCGTATCGTGTCACACTTAAAAATGCACGATTCTACACTTTATGCATGCTCTGCATGCTCTTATTATCATTTCAAGCGTGAGGCTTTAGAGAAGCATTTGTCTGAAATTCATAAAACTGGACGATTGATGGTTGTAAGGGAGGAGAATAGTGCACCTATCGGCCCGGCGCCTGTCCAGAATAATGCTGCGCCTACTATGGACTTAAAGCCATGGCAATGTGGCTTGTGCAAGTTTAAGAGTATGCTGCGGCCAGAAGTTGTGGATCATTGTTCAAAGTTCCATCAATCGAAAATGCAGTTTAAGTGTGCTTACTGTCCGTTTAGGACATCCGCCATTGAGAATGTCGTTAAACATCAAAGTAATTCCCATGCCGGAAAAATTCCAGATACTTTTTACTACTATTACCGCGAAGGTTCCATACCCGATGAGAGTGACGGTACTCCGCGATGGATGAAACAACGGCAAAAAGCGGATCCTTCAGAGCCATCAGTGAAGGCAGAGTCTTCGGTGTCTCCACCGCCTAAGGCTATAACAGCCACAGAGACTGCACCTCTTACTATCGATCTTAACTTAGTAAAGAAAGAGACCAATGATACACTCGATGCTGGGCTCATTGATATGCAAGTCTTGTGTAAAAAATTCGGTCAATTCTGCGACCCTAATGGAATTAAATATAAGTGTCCACTATGTTCAGTTGTCATAGAAGATACTAGAGAATTGATGCAATCACATTTATTTGAAGAGTTGAATTATAGAAAGTAAGTATTGTTCGTGCTTCTTTATTGTGATGGTTTTGTTGTTAATGACCCACAAGATATATTACCAGGGCATCGTCATGCTGCAATAAGATTAGTAGATTATCGACGTTGCTAAAAACTGCATCCATCCGTTTGCTGTCTCCAGAGCCAGCTATAAGAGAACTGTTGGTAATTTTTGGCGTAGTAACTTAAGCGGTCGCCAAGCGGCTCTTGACTGCTCTGAGTGTTGTGGGTTCAAACTCCACATGAAATACCACTTAGTGTGATCTAAAAAATATTCCTTTTCCAGATCTTCAGTTATTTCATCTCGATGTAATAACTGAAGATCTGGAAAAGTACCCAAGATTTCTCGCTTAAAAAAATATATTTGACACATATTTAAGCCCTTAAAGTTCATACTTATAATACTACACGGATGACACAGTGGTTTCAGAGGGTATTTCAGTGCTTCCTATTGTACTGAGTGTTGAGGGTTCGGTCCCCACATGGAAAAGCTATGTGTTGTGCAAATTGTTGTTCTGAATCTTGTTGTATGTTCTTTTATAAACGTACGTAAAAGTCCCCTTTGATATAGAACGTATCACTACTAGGCGCTCATAGCCCAGTTGCACTCGGTGATTAGAAACAATCATCGAGGGTAAGCAACGATGGCGCGGTCAGTACCTGGATGGGTGACCGCTGGTGGTATGTTACCATGAGCGTCTCCGTGATTCGGAGGTCACGTTAAGCAGTCGGTCCCGGTTGTTATCATACGATAACAGTCGTGAAGCTTAGTTGGAGGCCTTCGGGCGGCTTAAAAACATCCAACGGCAAGATTTACGTAGCCACAACGTATTCTTGCGAGTCCCCAACCCGCACTTGGCCAGCGTGGGGACGTATGGCCTTAACCCTCTCCTGAGAGGAGACCCGAGCCCAGCAGTGGGACATTATGGGTTGTTGTGTGTTGTTGTGTTGTGTATCACTACTGTGAAGTTTGAAAATAAATCGACTGACCATTTGCTTCTAATTTTCAATTAATTATTTTTCAGATGGAGTTGTGGTCTTTGTTCATACAAGGGATTTCACAAAGCTGGGCTCACCGAACACATGTCGTCGGAGCACCGGAGACAATACGACCATATCGAACTGCCTACTGACATTAACATAGAAAGTTGGGTCACCGGTGTGCATGACCACCAGGCGTCCATCATAGAGAAACACAAAGGAAACCTGGCAAAACAATCAATTGTTGTTGAAAAAAATAAATCGGGTTCTTCTGTCGAAGTTGTCGTTCCCAAGGAAAGTGTTGGAAAGTACTCCGATAAGGACTTAGAGTTGACTTTCGGGTCATTTGGCTCGCCTAGCGGCATGATGTACTGTTGTCCAAAGTGCAGTTACTTGTTCAAAGACGAAGTAACAATGAGAGATCATTTGGAGATGGAATTAAATAAAATAAGGTAAGTGAGATAATCCCTTTATTCTCATATGCTCTTAAATACTACAGGTTAAATCGCTTAAAAAAGAAAACAAATAAGCTTTTAGCTTTATTATAATTAACATCAAAAATATTTTACTTTAAAAAAAATTAGAACATACTAGATTTTAACCACGGTTCCGCCCGTGTGTATGTTGGTTATTACAGTATAGAGGAGCCAATGTCCTTCTTTAAGAATTATAATATCTCCATGCACAATTTTAATGAAGTCGGTGTAGCAGTTTCGCAGCAAAAGCATAACAGACAGACAGACAAAGTTACTTTCGAATTTACAATATTTGTACTATGCATTCAGACAATAGTTCAGAAACCTTGCACACATACATGTGTACGCAATATAATCACGTAAAAATTTAAGAAAAACGTAAATATAAATCTTAACGAAGGTAAAGCACAAGGTAAAATCAGAACCTCCTTCTTTTTGAAGTCCTTTAAAAATAAAAAGCTAGTATAACTCTTTATATAGTTCTTTACATAAATTATTATATAGTCTGTTTCTCTGGAAAGATGTGACAGCAAATATCCTTTTATTTTGGCCGATATCCTAAAAAATTAAATTTTAGTTATATTGGTAGAACCCGCTTAAAAATCCGTGCAGAAGCTTTTGAGTTTATCGCGGACATACAGACAGACGCGGCCGAGGACTTTGTTTTATAATATGTAGTGGTAATAATAAATGTATTCAGACAGCTAACGCAATGCCATCTAGATCCGAACTAAGGAAAGCTTGTATTATGGGCACTAGACACCTGATATAAATACATATATATATAGTTTCTGTTGTACAAATACATATTAAACACAGGCAACACTCAAACGTTGTAATAGCGTTCGTGAATGTTAATTATATTTTATATGTTTCTGATTGAGTAAGAACTTTCTAATATTTGGCTTCAACAATTTAAAGGTGGTGTTGCACGAACTGCACTGTGCATTTCCAGACTTACCACGAAGCTCAGTTCCACTGCAAGAGCCATGACGTTCCGTCTCGGCCTATGGAAGCGTTAAGAGATCCAGCCATGCGTGCTACATGGGTCTCAACAACTATACAGAAACAGAAACAAGTTATTCAAGAAATCCCTACAGCCTCGGTGTCTACCTCACCTGAAAAGAATATTCTAGATAATGATAACTCTCTGCTTGTCGTTCGCTATGAGGAAAAAGTGATCGCACCTCCACAACTAAAACGAAAACGACCAATTGAAGACAGCGACGACGATAAACTCGTGATCGACGAAATACCAAATAAAAAAGGAGTTCTAAAGCACTGTTCATATTGTGACTATAAAAGCATATACAGGAATAATCTTAAGTTTCATATACTAACACACTTCGGATTGAAACCTTACAGTTGTGAATATTGTTCCTTTACCAGCTCCACTAAAAAAACAGTATCAAAACATATAGAACAAAAACACCGAAACAAACCTATCAAAGTTAAGATGACGGACTTACCTCCCGAGGCAAAAACGCCATCCAGTAAAATTTTCATATGTTTGGTATGTGAAAAAGCCGTTCCAGAATCTGATACTCATTCACATTTACATAATAACGTGAAACCGGAATTTGCGAGTGCAGAAAGTGAAGTTTACAAATGCAATGTATGCGCCAAACTGTGTCTGGACTCTACGTCTTTTATGGAGCACAACAAGACAACACATCCTGGGGAACTAGTCAATTTTGTTAAATATAAGATGGAAACGAGGGAATCTCACAAATGTGCGTATTGCGATAAAAAATTTAGATTCGTAAAAGAGTACAGGACGCATCACATGATCGCTCATCCTACATTGGCGTTTAAAATGAATATGTGGTCACCTGTGGGTACGGCAGAGGTTAAAGAAAGCGATGTGGTGCCTTCTGTCTCAAAGCGATGCGCAAGAAAGTCTACAACAAAGCTTCCCAATTCCGTCGCTAAGAAATCCACTACAAAATTACCAAACACTGTGCAGAACAATTTTGACGATGAGTATTCGTATTACGGTACCAGACCTCCACCGTTGCAACAATATGCCAATGTAACAACTCTTATGTCGTTTTGTAATATGATGGTACCATTCTCTTTGAAACAATTAAGTGAACATATCAATATTGAGCCGAAAGTTAAAGTGATTGACATTAAACACTCCACTGATTATGATAAGTTAAAAATGTAAATATCATACAAAGTGTTATGAACGATCAACTTCTCTAGCTTCTTTTAAGCTGTTAATTATTATGTGATATCGATTGTGTTGTGTTTAAAAATCTTTACATGATCTGAAGATTTTTTAACTTTTAAAAGTAATGTTACCGGTCACTAGGTACGTAGTCTTATTATTGACAATGTGTGATTGTTTGTAAACTGTTTCAAAACAGAATTAAAGAAAGAGATAGTGCGTAAGTAATATTTGATTATTTAAACTGTATTTTTTTTTAAATAAAGCCCTGTAAACACTATTGCGGGCCTCGCAGTTTATGCTTAAGACTTAACATACCTTTATGAGTGTAAAATCTGTGATTTATGAAACATTCTTGTAATATTAGTATTAGTAATTTGGTTTGATTTTACATGTCAGTATATTTTGAGCATTTATATAAACTAAGTCGTCATGTTCCTTTATTTTGTTGCTTACAACTGTGGATTAAACTAAATTATAAATCTCCAATTTTCAATTTCCATTAGAAGCATGGATTAGAATTTAAATATCCCTATGGTAGCTTTTAAGTATTATTTTTATATTGTAATGATTCCCTTGTTTTGTTGTGTTAGTTTGTGTCCACTGCCAAAAAACATGATTTTAGACGAAATAGTGCTGGTAAACTATTTAGATTGTGCAGTAATGGCTGAAAATTATTAATTTATATATGTGTGATTGTAAAATGTTTGATATTTTTTCTACTAAAGTTGATTTGATCCTGTGGAATCTATATTCTGTGTTAATTATCCTTAATCTACGAATAGATTTGAAGGATTGTTTATTTGCCAAATACTTTCTCATTAAAACAAAATAAAGATTTTGTATTAATATATTATTTTATTATTTATAATACTTGACATTGGCAGAAATAGCTGATCCGGCTGGTTGCCATATCATCAAAAGAAGAAGTAACAAACAAGCGTATGTCTCTGATTAACGTTTATTTTGTACTGAAGTGAACACAGTGACAGATCAGATTTGAGGTAGCAAAATATGGACTATATGAAATAAAAAATCAAATTTCAGATCCAGATTTCATGAACTCTCTTCATCCAAGCGATCTCTGGAATGCTCTCCCACTCGAAATCAGGATGTCTTCAAACCGTTTTACTTTCAAAAAGAAGTTACACGATCTCCTTCTCAGTGAAACGGCAGAAAGTTCCAACCGATAGCCCCTTCACCTTATATTCGGGCTGTTATAGTGTACGAACGTAGTGTATTAAAAATGCTAAAGTTCGTAGAGATATTTAAAAAAACTATAAACACTCCATTACAAATTGAATCGAGTGACATCATCATCTCTGCCGAAAGACGTCCACCACCGTAAATAGGCCTCTTTTAAGGCTCTCCACAACAATCGGCCCTGTGCTGCTTTTATCCAACAACATCCTGCGACCTTCATTAGATCGTAGAACATCCTTGTAGGAGGCCTACCAAAGACAAACATAGTTTAATAATCACTTTGCATAATATTTCTTGTCGTTAAGAAATATGTTTATAGAAATATTTTTTTTTAATTTCTTCATTAAATTACAAAGTATAATAAATAAAGTCACAATTAATTACGTAGACGTATAAAAAAGATGTCGTGCGTTATTTCCTCTCAAGAAAATAATCTTTAATACCCTCTTTAGTCACGAGTAATCCTCCTTGTTTATTAGTCGCGCTCGAGCCAATACAGCAGGAAGGTACAGTAAATTATAGTCCTAAAAATAAAGCTACAGAACAGAAATTTCTTTAACTAGTTGAGAATATGAAGTCTCAATCATCTATTTCGTAAAACAGAAATTAAAGATCGTTAACAGTATTATAATTAAATTATTTAGGAGATCTTAGAGTTACAGAGACTGAGAGACAGAGATAGAGACTCCAATAGGTTTAAATTTTTTCTTGTTTTTGGTCAGTCCCTGGCGATCCGAGTTTAACCCGGATTGTTAATTAAACCTCGTCCGGGCGTTACAAGGATGTTTTTTTTTTATATTTGAGCTGCCAAAATGACTGCCCTGCCTGATGGAAAGCATGAGCAGAATCCAAGAGTGGTTGTCACCATCCTCAATGCGAAAAAGAACAATGCAGCATGGTGACCCACACTATGGCGGCCTGGTGAGATACTTTTTCACGCCCCGCTTAAAGGACCCGGGATCATAGTGGGAAGGAAACACGTGCGCTGGTAGTGAGTTCCAGGTTTTGACCGCTCGGCACAGGAAGGACTTTAAACTAGAACGAATGGCAGTCCTATGTAAAATATACACATAATATCTAATTTAATGGATTGAATGGATTTTTGCCCGTAATTCTGCTCATAATCCTACAGTTAGAGCGACTGACATTTTCTTTTTTCTATGGTTCTTACAAAATAAGACTACAGACAAGTACATTACCCATACTCAAAATGTGGACGTAATAAATAATGTAAAATACATTTCTTGTGAATTAATAGTAGAAATTATGATTGAAAATCCATCACTGAAAATAAAACATCTTATGACTCCAACAAATACTATTTTAATGTAAATTCTGAATTACCATAAAAATATTTTTTTTGACCATAGTACTATCACTACTATCATTTCACATTAACTAGTTTCCAGAATACGTTTTAAAATATATGGGGTACTTATGGATATGGGGTAATTTTCCATCCGTCTGTTTGTTCGGATAATCTCTGGAAAGGCGGTTTTGACAAGACTAACTGTCAGATAACCGATGATGTAAGAAGGAATTTAGGTTTAAATAAACTTAGTCCTTGTGTTAGGTACTCACTTTTGCTGTTGTAAATCCCCTCCCCGCAATTTACTTGCGAGCTGTGTTTTGAGTGTGTTGATTTGCATCCAGTGTATGGAAGAAAAAAGTTGTTATCATTTGTTTAAAGTTAACAAACAGTGATCTACAGAATACCAATTTATTGTAATGAAACTTTAAAAATCAGTTGCTATCCTTTTGCAAAGATTGATTGATAATATATGTAGAGCCCGGCAAATCAAAACAGCTCTTACTTACCCTCATTATCTCAGCACTCAATAATTTAAACAATACCTTATTAATTCCTCGATATTATAAATGCAAAGTTAGCCCTGTCGTAGTGAAATAGACTCATTTATGTGGTATTGAGTTCGGACCTCGGAAATCGAATGGCTTCCGCATACACCGTTTTCTCTCTCCAGGCCTGGCCGCCAACTATATTTTCCCGCTCTCGGGTCGTTTTCATATCAGAGGCCAAAAGCGAGTTATTTGATTTAATTCTCATACCCTTAATGCTACCGTGATAATAAGTACAGTAAATTTGTTGTCATGACAACAGGCACGTGGTCCTATAACTATATATTCGTAAACACTGCTAAAATAAGAGTTATACATTAAAAACTACTCCATATCTCATTCATATCACTGGTTCGAAATTCAAATTCTAACTTGTTTGCTTTTTTTCCAGTAATGCGTGTTGACAATTTTATTTTATTTATTAATTCAGTATATAATAAAAATAAACCAACACGGTAACTAACACTGTATACGTTACTGGTCTCCATAGAGTAGGCAACTCGATCATGGGAAAATGTATACGCTTTTACAATTAACCCCCTGTTGATAATAGGAATTTGCCGTTGCGGAAATTAAAGGAAACCATTCCATTTAAGTTTTCCGTAAATGGGTATTTTACCATAGCAGAAAATAATGAAAATTTATCCATATGATAAAATCGCCTAGGATTGAGCTGCGTTCCAAAGAATAAGTTTATTCCTTATTTTGATGTGATGATAATTTATAATTTGAAAAATAAATCCTTTTTAATTTTAGGGCTGTTGTTATATTTTTTTCAAATACTATTGTACCAATTTATGATAGTTTTGACTCGAATTATAATTTTCGCTTTTTTATTTTGTGATAGAATGAATGTCTTTTAAAGTCAAAGAAGATTGTCTGGACTTTAAAAGATACTATGATCCCTGAGTTTGTTTCGTCCTTTCTAAGCAGGGTTAGTACAGTTAGGTAAGGATGAACTCCATCAGATTAAAAAAATGTTTAAATTACAAAAGTGTACTTGTGACCTAATTGCAGAATAAATGATATCATTTCAAGGCGTACTGGTTCAAGCGCTCACCTCACCAATTTCTACTCCGCTGAGTGCAATGATCACACAAAGTGGTGTCCCACTTGGGGCGATACTTTACTCCATAAATTGTAGTTCTGAGTGTGGGTATTCTTAATCTCCACTTATGTATTTTCATAGTTTCCCGCGATGCATTAATATCTCTATGGCGATTAAAAAAACATGTGATGTTTCGATTTAATAAAACATTGTTTTATTATTATTTTACTAAACTTATTTAATTTTTAATTCTATATGAGCAGTATCTGTACAAGGGTTGATTGATGAATGTTTTGGGTTATTATAGGACGGAGATAGGTACTCGCACGCACATCAAATTGTTCTTATGTTCGTCGACCACGTAGAATTCAATTATAACGGACATCTAAAAACAAATAAACACACGAGATTTTAGTTATTGCATAAAAGGCAGTTGAAGTTAGCCTGCGTAGCAACGCTTTTTGTATTTTCATTGCGGGGTTTTGGTGATAATCATTTTGAAGACAAATGAGTAAACAGGAATCGAAATTTTTAAATCACATATTCAAAAACTCTAAAACTTAAATGGACTATCCAAAAAATTACTATCTGCTTAACTCATAATCGTCCGACTGTTTGTGAGTTATGATGGCTTCATGTATTTTTTAACCATTGAACAAACTACTACCTAACTATTTATGGATGTATTGTATAAATAAATACCACTTACATCATTAATAATGGCAGGTATTGGCATTCTTAGAGAGTACGTAAGAACCTCGCCGGCGAGAATGGGACAGTAGCTATTGGTAAGAAAGTTGCAGGTTTCTGCAAAATGTTCGAGGGGAAATTGTAATTCTCCTACTAATGGTATTTCCACCGTAACAAGTGTCTCCAGATTTGTGATGAGGTGAGCTGTGGATATAAAATTAAAAAAAAATTAATCTCCAGACGTAATAGTCTCAATACAAAATAAAATCAGACAATAGGATTTCGTACATTTGACACACAACGCCATCTAGTATTTGCAAACATTTAATAATATTTGCAGATCATACAAACATTTGGTCCGACTTGGACATCGAACCAGAGACCTCAAGCTGCAATAGCAATAGTTATTGCATATGTCACGTATGCAATTACTTCGCCACCAAGGCAGTCTAGTTCGAATATAAGAGTAATACTCCATGATATATATTTGTTTTTATTTATTTCCCATTAACACGCTTTTGAAATCACTACCTAAAGTAAAACTTCTTACTTTATAAACAAATATAAGGAGTTAATTTCTGCCAAGTGAAATAATTACGATAACATATTATTAAACAATTTTTTGCGCATCAAAGTCTTTGTGTTAAGTTGCGTCAGACATTTTTGTATTTACAAAAAGTGCTTGTTATTGCTATAATCATTTTAACTACAAATAATACAATACTGCCTATTCCTGTGGATAGATAATTAGTTCTAGTTTCCTACGAGTTTCATCTAATATATGGCCTGGCCAGCCTTAAATTCACCATACCAAATGATAACTTTTAGAGACAACAAAAATTGACCCCACATCAAACTAAGAACATTTTTTTTGCGAAACAGTACGTAATAAGTATACTTATGCGCTAAAGAACTTAACTAATATATGATAACAAGAATACTCACGGGCTTTGAAGATAAAGTGAACAACTGTATCACCGCCGGGTTCTACGAGGCATGGAGGATTAACACATCCTTCAACTTGCACATTTATTGGTAAGGGTCCTGGATTAATCGTACCTGGTAAAGAGAAATTAAATTGAGTCTTTTAATTAGTCACTATTTTGGATCCATTTGTATTACAGTCAAATTACTCTCCAGTAGTTTTAAATAAAAGTAAACAATTGTATAGTCCATTCGCTTAAATACGGTCACCTTGTCGTGTCGCTGTCGCATGTGCGGCTTTTTGTTACACAGAAGCTGTCATGAAATCAAAGAACTCGCAAAGAAATTGAATATTTTAACCAGTCACTATTTTGGATCCTATCCATATTATAGTCAAATAAGTTTCTAGTTAGTTTAAAGAGTAAAATATCGTTACAGTAGTCTTTAATAGACACAGATCGATTCTACTAAGAAAGAAAGTTTTGGTCTACCAAACTAGACAGACGAATTGCTAAAGGGTTTGTTTGAAGCGTTCTTCTATTTGCAGTGTTGTTTTCTTTCAAAGTCTGATTCCTTAGTTAGCTTTTAAATACCCATAGGATGTGAGTCCAAGCAGTCCCTCAATGATTGAGAAAATAAATACCTGTATGTCAATTGCTTTAAACGTAATTAGAAGTTACGACGTGTCCATTGCTTATAAATAAATATTAGCGATACGGATTATTAGTGTCTAGATCCGCGAATATGGATAAGGAGCTAAACCTTTCATCGAAAGGCAGATATGCGTCTCCTCGATAAATAACATTATTTTTCGACCCGCTGTGATGAATACACTGTCTTAATATACATATCAAAGATCCCATTCAAATTCCATTTCTACTAGAAATACCAAATCAAAACCAAAAGAAAAATCTATTTTTAAATATATATCAATGTTAAATTTATTTATGTATATTTAATTCAAAGATGATTTTATCTATCTTTCGAGTCAGTTTTATTCCTAAATAAATGATGGCTAGTTATAATATAATACAGATTATTTTACATTTGGAAATATTTGCCGATATAGATACTTATATCCGACACATCACTAACTGGGGCTCGTATGCCGTCTGGGAGAGGCCGACTCAAAAGTAAAATACACCAGGCTCTTCTACTCTGTCTCCACTCTCCTTTCTTCAAAAGCCCAACCTAGACAACCTATATTGTACTCGCATTTTTTTATGTAAAAGGGCCCAACGAGCAGACGTATCGCCTGATAGTAAGCGATTACCGCCGCGCCCATGGACACTAGAGGCGTCACAAGTTTGTTGCTGGCCTTGGCGGATGGAGAGGGGGATGAGGGGAAGGGTTAGATTATGGGTCTCCGGTATCCTCACTCACTCGGCGAAACACAGCGCAGGCGCTGTTTTACACCAGTTTTCTGTGAGGCCGTCTTATCACTCCGGTCGAGCCGGCCCATTCATGCAAAAGCGTGGCTCTCCCATGGGTTAAACATGGCATAGTTTTTATTTTAAATAATATTATAAGTATATAGTACACCTCTGTAGTTTGTTTCGGTATTTCTCCCTTGCTGTATAGTCCAACGTATAAAAATATATTTCGGAGATTTACTTACAAAATGAATATCATCATAACTAATTTAAAAGTTATAAAATGACTCCATCACAAGTCACTCCATTGAATGATTAGTGTTGGGTACATAATCCAGACTACGGCAAATTGTTACGACTATTACTTATACGCATGGTGACGGATTAAGAACTCGCAGTCTCATCAACCATGTTCAACACGTGGGTATTATAAGGGTGGACTAAGTCAGCAAATTACGGAAGACAACGGCACTGTAAAGGGATGAAAATCTTGGAACAAACCCTGTACCAATCCGTCTGGCGTGGATGCTGGACAAGGTAGCTTAGAAAGACTTTTAGAAAGGTTACTTGCCAAAATCTCCAAAGGTGGGTCTTATGTCTAATAGTGGACTTTCAAATGATGATGATGATGATGACGACTGGTACTGTGTAAAAAATATATTACTAAATTCTACTCACATTGCTGAACATTTGTGGTTTGTGCCTTGACAAGGGAAAACAGGGCTAACACAAACACCAAAGAGAACATTTTTTCAGATTGACAAATCGATACTGTTACTAGTAAATTTGTCGATAATACATAGTCATTAATTATTATCAAAAGATAAAGAAATTTCGTAAACCTTATCAGAGCTACACATTAAGGGTTCCTGCCATTTATGTTATATGTATATTTTATTTACTTATTGCTCATTAAAAATTTATGCATTTTTGTAGTGTTAAATGTTCAGGGCCACTGCCGGCCAGCCTTTTTGTGCATAGAAATATTGTTGGCTGCATAGAGGTTAATAATGTGATATAATGTGATTTACATCAAGTCATGATACAGAGTAGTGAAGACATATTTTATAACACTACCTGATTTAAGTCACCAGCAATATATCTTACATGTATACAAATAAGTAAAATTGAAGTGTTTGCTTGTAATTTCAAATTAACAGCTCTTTACTAAATACATTTTATTATACTGTAGTATATGCTATAATACTTACATTCAAAAGCTAGTAGCCGGCCCGCGGCGGCGGTAATCGCATACCATCAGGCGATGCGTCTGCTCATTTACCCCTAATTCATAAAAAAAATAGACCATTTTACAACTGCAAATATGTAATTGTTACTACACAACATTTATATTCATTTATAAAATATTCAACGCCGCCTTAAAGCCATGAATATTCTTAACCCTAAAGCCATATCATTTTTCTTATCAGTCCCGACACACGTGTGGTGATTAGAAGCAGCTGTACATTATCAACGGTAAATTATGGTGATAGCGTGCACCTGTGCTGTGATGACACAGACAGCACACCGAAAGGATAACTAAAAACGCATATAAATACAATTTTTACCGACGAGGTTACCCTTCGGGACTCCTCCTAACACGCCCTCCAACCTCGATTCTGTTCTAGTTTCCCGCGTAATGGCCACTCTTGAATTGCAGATGTCTAAAAGCGGCATTTTCCATCTGCCGCTTATGGGTTAGCTGGCAGTGATGTAACATAGTCAATATCCGTGAATTACATAAAAAATTGGCAAAGTCCGATAAAACAGATTGGCTGTTTTTTTGTAACACCTATTTCAGTTGGTGAGCGCTGAAAACACACTCCTTAAAGAAAGGACGGACTAGTGAACTGTTTTGTACATAATATTACCAATAAATGAGCAGACGAGGCGCCTGAAAGCTAGTGACCTCCAAAATCCCGATATTTTTGTGCCTAACTAAGACAAACCGTCTAAAAGCAAGTGTTACCAAATATTATGGATCTTAGACGTTGAGAAAATGCTCTTTTCTTTGAAAGTTAGAAATAATTATAAGTCTAAAAAAATTTTATACAATAGCTTGTTGGTTATATGAAATTTTTTTTAAGAAAGGACGCACAAAGCTTCTGTTTGAATTATCCGAATGAATTGGAAATTTTATTGTATATATCAATGTGTAAAGTTGTCGGCTGGGATGAATCCGAGCTGATCTTCAGAGCACTATAGACGTTTCCAATCGCTCTCCAGAGAGAGAAGTTTGTATTTTTGTTGTTTGTGTTCATGTGTTGTGTGTGTGAGGCTGATGTTGCAGACCATAGATGTGGAAGTCAGTAAAGACTACGGATAGATGGCGTACAGGGTCAAGCGCTCACCTCACCGCTTTCTGCTGCGCTGAGAATTGTGATCACAAAAAGTGGTGCCCCACGAAGGGCAACATTAGGTGTCCTTTGTCGGAGACATTCATGTATGTTTATAGTTAATATATAAAATAGTGTTACGTATTTACCATGACCTCGATGGATTTGAGAAATAGACCTTCTAACGTGTTAAAAAGACTTTATTAAAAACGCTCTTAAAACCACAATATCGCTTAGAATAACAATCCTTAATTGTTCACGAGGACGCTAGGCTAATCACTGATATCACTCCAATATTTATCGCGCTGTAGCTCAAACTGAACTGAACCACGACTGCGGCCCCCGAGACATTCTATTTATATTCATTGTTTTTTATACTAGTGTATTTTAGAAATACGTTGTACAGGGTCATTCATGGTGCCTAGGATGCGCACGGCGTCGAAATCTGTGGAAGCAACCACGCAACAATCAATCGATATTCGACGCTATGTATATCGAGGTAAGGTTCATTATTCCGTTCTTTAGGAGATCGACGAGAACTTTCTGTTGTAATAATCTTTCCACGTAGCAATGGTATTTATTTTATGCAATCGCGGGTAAACGACCAGACGTATCGCCTGATGGCCCATAAACACCTGCAACACCAAAAGCGTTACAAGCTCGTTGCCAGCCTTTGGGGGATGGGGAGGAGAATGGGGATGGGAAGAGGGGCTGGGATGTAGGCCTCCAGTATCCTCACTCACTCGGTGAAGCACAGCGCAAGCGTTGTTTCACACCGGTTTTCTGTGAGGCCGTGGTATCTCTCCGGTCGAGCCGGGCCATTCATGCCGGTGCGTGGCTCTCCCACGGTGATCTGTGATACCAACCGTAAAGGACTGGCAAAAAAATTTTGTGGAATGCAGAGGCACCCTCATTCTCAAATCTTCAGTACATGTCTTTAATAGTCATTAAACTAATAACATAGTAACCCAATATTCATAACCAATATTTTTAGCTTCCTATCCACTTATGTATTGTATAAATAAATAGTACTTACAGCATTTATAAAAGGAGGTATACTCATTGTTAAAGAGTACGTAAGGACTTCGCCGGCGAGGATGGGACAGTAGCTATTGGTGAGAAAGTTGCAGGTTGCTGCAACTTCTTCAAGGGGAAATTGTAATTGTCCTACTTGTGGCATCTCCACCAAAACTAGGGTCTCCATACTTGTAATGAGGTAAGCTGTGGATGTAAATTAGGTGATATTTTAATCTCACAGGGTTCAAACCTACCTAAAACGAAAATTCTTGCTTACTAAACAAATAAAAGAAATTAATTTCTGACAAATGAAATTATTATGATAAAATCGTTTTAATCAACTGTTTGCGTATTGAAGTTTAGCGTATTTGTGTTACATTGTCTTAGACATTTTTGTATTTGAAGGGGTCCAGGTGTCGTAATAATAGCACCTCAAGCGGAAAATGGCACACCGTGTGGTTTTACTCGGTCCGATTCCAACACTTCACCTCGCTGCAAATCCCGGTGGGGTGGCGGCCCTTGGGAAGCACACATTTAAGAAAAATAAATTTTTATATTTACAACAATTACATATTATTTGAATAATCATTTTAACCACAAATAATACTATACTAAACCTGTTGATAAATAACTACTTTTCTCTCGTTCATACAAATAGATTTAGGTTGCATGTAATATTCAAATTGTGAATAATGTCTGTAATGTCTGAGTACACAGATACAATAAAAATTCTAATATTTAATTTTAAGATCCAATTAGAACTGTATTTAAACCTGAATTCAAATGTCATTATTTGTATTTTGACCAATAAAATTTAGAATAAATAAATATAAATGAAGTCAGGTTTCTCATTTGCTATAACAATGTAATAATTGTTACAGTGGGCGCTTTTTAACCACCTTCAGAAGGCGACAAAGCCTATAATATTTGAAATTTGAAGAAAAAAACGTGCCCACTTAATCTTCTTCTTTGGAGAGCAGAGCCTCTGACAGAGGCAGAGAGAATATAACCATGTTGAGTACTACCATAGTATTTTAGAAGGAAATCGATGGCTGACGCATGGCATAGTGGTTTAAGAGATTTCTATAGCATTGAGTGTCGTGGGTTCAATACTTTTTGTGACCCACAAATTGTGGTTTGCTGTTTGTAAAGTCACTCGCAAATCCTGCAGTACATGATATATTCCTATTGCTAGTGTTGTCTTTAACAAAAAACACAAAAGACTCAAAAATCTCAGGTCGGTCAATTCCGTAAGAGATTCATGCATTGGCACTCGTATATCTCCAGCAGTTAGAGTTTTCTAACTCATTCTCCTTGGGTACAGAATTAAGTCTACTTCTAATTTGATAGATAATACTTGTATTTGTGTGTGATGTTTTTGAAAAAGCAAATTAAAACAAACTAAAGGATTTCCATTTAAAACTAACCAAAAACATTTCCAGTAAAACACAAAGCTCGAAGTGCAAAACAGACTTTCGACAGGCCTCTTTAAAAGCTAAAAAATAAAAATGAATTTAACGAAGCGGTCGACCGGGTTAGACCTTTTTGTGTCACAAATATGTAGAGAGTTTTAATTTACACTGGCAACCAGACCACGGGAGGGTCTGTAACTTCATAATTGGTTTACAAATGTAGCTTACATGTCCGGCGCTCTGATTGTGCGCTGATGAATTGAGTTAGAATCAAGAAGAAGTTAAAAACATGTAGTTATTACATAATTTTTTTCTGGAAATTTTTAATATTCTGTTGTTACTGCAGTTTTTAAAATGATTCAGAAACTATTTGGCAAATAGTGTGGTGTATGCTGTGTCTATTATGTTCCTCATTAGAATTCAATAATATAATTGTGGTCGATGATGATGATGAATCAAATTATCTCCATGGCAAATACTGATAGATAGATAGAGTTACTTCCGAATGTATAATATAAGTATAGATTCACTAGTCTATAGTGGTTGAACAATGTATCAATTATTGCAGAGCTAACCGTGTTGTGAAAATAGAAATGGTATAGGCCAGCCTAGGCTTGGCCTAGCAATAGGCTTTAGCTCTTGCATTTATTTCTGCATTACACTCTCTTCGTACCAATCCTGGTTGTCATTTTATCGAATATCGGTTGTCATTTTTTAGATATTCGAACATAATGTTAGTATGTTTGAGATCTCATGGTAACCCAAATATTATGGTGTTACTTTAGGTTACCTGTCTGCTTTTAAATCTTCTTAGGAATGTACATTCTGGCAAGCAAGAGCAATGAAACCTGGCAAAAAAGACCAATCCACGGCAAAGAAGACGAGGATTAAAAGACCCAAATAAGATATATTCCATTCTGTACGTATAAGCTACCTACTACATAAAATCCGTTTAGAATAAAATAATGTTTGGCGAAATACCACAATAGACAGATTAATATCCAAAAGTTAAACTGAATTCTGCTACCGAAGGCTAATTTTTTTCCCCTATACCGGCTATAAATTGTGTGAAATTTAATAAAAACACCTTTTATTATCTTTCCTTTATATTAAAATTAATACTTTTTCTTCGCCCAAAACTTCTCATTAAAATAGACACGATTCTTCATTTCATTTAGTGTAGGTTAATAGCCCTGTTGATGAAAGCGCTCTAATCTGACACATAAATCATAATTTACTATAATAAGTCTCTGCGAGCGCTCCAATAATACAAAAAGGGCATAGAGGTGCAAATCTGCCAAACAAACTGATTCGGTTGAGACTTACTTATCTCAGTATTTTTTGGTCTGACTTGAGAAATAGATTTAAATTTAAATTGATTTTTATTAAAAACGCAATGAAATGGACAAGAGCCCTGTGAGATAAATGCAAATACAAATCAATCTATCGCCTTCCACTGCTGAACGAAAATCTTCCCCACCCGCCTAATATCCCGGTCTTGGGCTTTCCGCATCCATCCTAGTGGTGTATGTCTTAAATTTGAAGCCTGGCTATTATTTTAGAACTTGTTATTGTGCTTTTTGACGTTAAGTGAAACTTCGATCGATGTATACAGGGATTTGTGGGTTTTTATATATTCCGGGTAATTCTATCCTACTAATATCCTCCGTAGTTAATCGTGATATGACCTAGTTCGATGACGTACAAAATGTAGCAAGTGATTAAATGCAACTCGAAAATATATTAACTGCTCAATCCTATCTTTGTCTATCCTTATTAACTTTTGCATAATAAATCGTTGATCACCAGAATACTCATTTACATGGAAAAGTGATGAAAGCAAATACATTTTTCTTTCATTGTTTTAAACTATAGACGGATTTTTGTTATGAAAATATGTGATACTAAGAAAACTTAACATATTTAATAATGGGATTTCCAATATTTCCACTTTTATTGTAGTCTCTTACAGCGTTCTCAAAAAATAATAATAATCTCAATAAAACTGCCAATTTCCCGCTACTTGGCCAGATTTGGGATAAGAAAAGCACCGTTTACGTTGAAATATTGTTGGACTATGGTTTCAGTAAGTATTAAATGGGATTTTCAGAAGCAAAAGCATGTCAAGAAATTATATGATATGAAGCTACAGTGTTATTTTGGTTTTAAAGGGTATGAAGGTTTATATACGTCACAATATGTTGCGGATCTGAGAGTGTGTATAATAATAATGTTTGGCACGCTATGTAATAGCATCGTTTTGAGATTTAGAACAAATTTATCGAGAAGAATGGCTATGATACCCATTTTCAAATTAAAAGATCTAAAGTGGGATATCCTATTATATTGGTATTTTGTACTTTTTGGGGGAAAGAAAATGATCCTTTTTTATATATAATTTATTTTAGTTATTTATTTATATTTATTGCATACACATAATAACAGAAAACACAAAAAGTTCAAGGACAAATTTCTATCTTACTATATATTACGTGATAGCTAGTACTTAGAAGTCTAAAATCTATTTTATAAATAAACATGTGTTAAAAATGCTAAAACATTTTTTTAGCTTTAGTATGGCTATCATTAGTTTGATTAAATAACATTTACACTCTTACTATTTTGATAGACCTCTTCAACAATGTGAGAAAGCATCTATTTTACGTGTAGGGGAAATTTTGTTCCCTACATTTCTTTTTATTAGTGTTAAATTAAGCAAAATTTTCGTAGCAATAGCCACTAACATGGCGGACAAATAAACAGACATATGATGAAGGGGTACGTACGAGGGTTTATTTTTAGGACTGCAGAACCCTAACTATCAGCTAAGTGTAGCATATACAAACACTCACGTAACCTTGTGCTGACAGCAGTCCTATAAACTGAATTCAATTTACTTGTTTTAAAAAAAGTCTATGGAAGCTAAAACCTTGTGGGAGTGACATGTATTTTCCATTTGACGCCTTTAAACCTAAGCTGGTGGTCCCATCTATTTTGGTAACTGGTTCATTCATCACGCTCAAGCCGTTAGACCGCATATGACGCCATTTTGGAATAGAATCAAATTCAATTCGTTCTTACGTAATGGTTTGACTGACAATTCTATAACCAGTAGCGGTTTATCACCGAGCTAATGGAACGATTTTTTACTTAATCAGAGAATATCTTTGATTTTTCTCTTCCGAAATATCCTTGGAAATCGAAGAATCTGCGAGTTATAACTGTGGTTTATATATATATATATATATATATATATTTTCACAACGCCATCTAGTCCCAAATTAAGCAGAGCTTGTATTATGGGTACTAAACAATTGATATAAATACATATATACTTTTTTTGTAAATACATACATATCATACATAGAAAACACCCAAATTCCGAAACAAACATTTGTGGATTATACAAACATTTGATCCGATCCGGGAATCGAACCCGAGACCTCAAGAACAGCAGTCGCATACACTACCGCTGCGCTACAGAGGCAGTCAAAGACTATTATACCATATAAGACTGTTATTTTTTATACTAAGTTTCTCTCCATCACAAGCTGTAAGTCGTTTTCTAGGAATGACACTTATTTTAATCGTTTTAAGAAGTGCATGTTAATGAAAAGTAACAAAAAATTGTTTATTGGGTGGTAAGGTAATTCGGGGTTTTCCTTCCTAGGGTGCACCCGGTGCCCCAACTCCTAGTACCCGCGATGGCGTGCGGTTTTAATCGTTTCGAGTTCGACATGCCATAGGAGGTGGTATCCGAGGGAAATTCATCAAGGGGGAAAAAAATTGGTAAGGTACGTACATGAGCAGCGCAGTCATTTGCCATAAGTTGCTCTGTCGACTGGTTTGTTTAATATCGAGCCGAAAAGCACAAAAAATAAAGTTTGTTTGCATCGACGGCGCAGTGGTAGCGTATGCTACTGCTGTGCTTGAGGTCCCGGGTTCGATTCTCGGATTGGACCAAATGTTTGTATGATTTGTAAATATTTGTATTCAAGTTTGAATGATTTCTATGTATAATTTGTACGTGTTTACAAAAAAATGTTTTATATATATATAATACGTATGTATTTCCAATAAAAGTATATATGTATTTATATCAATTGTCTAATACCCATAACACAATCTCTGCTTAGATTGGAACTAGATGACCTTGTTAAAAAAATATTCAACAGTTTGACTATTACGGTTCATGAGGTACAGCCTGGTTACAGGCGGACACACAGAAATACTGTGGTGTCTTAGTAATATGGTCCCGTTTTACCCTTTGATTACGAAACCCTAAAAAAGATCTACAAAAACATGTAACTGACATATCGCCATATTGAGCATCGGCGAATGACAGCCGCTTGTGGTCACAGATGGATGCGTTCGCAAATTTGTACGCGGATGACACATTCTGCCTCATGCGTCACCGAAATGACTGTGGTCACAGACTAATGGCTGCACAACATTCTTATGCAGCTTCACATATTTTTTACTAACTTTCAATATTTATGCAAATTAAAACACGAAACAGGAGGGAAAATATTTTCATTTTTATGAACGAAACAAGCGTAGATTGGAACGGGGGTCGTAAACTTTAAGAAATTTTGCAGTACTAAGTAAATGGAATAGGAGAAATAATATTTTAGTTTTTTTATGAGGTTTTGGACAAACGATCAGACGTATCGCCCGATGGTGGGCAATTATCACCACCAATGAACACTCGCAACACCAGAGGCGTCACAAGTGCCTTACCGGCGGTTGGAGCATAGGCATAGGCATAGGATAAAGTCGTGCAGCCATATATTATTCCACATTAGAATACGTAGTCTATGGTACAATGAATGTAATATAATGCTGAATAACTTAAAAATGACACCTGGGTCGGTATTCTATAGCGATCTTGTGTTAACTGCAGTGAATTTTCGTATTTATAGGCGATTGCGCTATACATACTGTAGTAATCAAATATAATTCGCTAAGGACCCATAATATTTTATCCGTGGTGCTTCCCGGTTTGAAAAAGTTGATTGCCTATTTTGACTTCATTGTCTTCCACTTTGCTAAGTAAGTCCTATTCCCGGACATATTATATTTCCAACTCCTACAATTTTCTTCTAATTAATTACGTTGCGGGTTCCAAGACAGTTAAATCTTTCCTGGGACTTCCCGAGCGTCATAGCTCGGTGTGTTCGTGGGTCAATACAGTTGATTCTGGTGTACAGTTACAGTGGGCGTGTTTTCGGGATTAACCCCATTATAAAGCCCATTGGCCAAAAGGCTGTTTTTTTTTATATTTATGCTGCCAAAATGACTCTGCCCTGCCTGATGGAAAGCATGAGCAGAATCCAAGAGTGGTGGTTACCATCCTCAATGCGAAAAAGAACAATGCAGTATGGTGACCCACACTATGGCGGTCTGGGGGGAAAGGGGATGGTGAGGGGGATAGGGGCGTTGGAATGGGGTATGGGCCTCCGGGATCCTCCCTCACTCGATGAAACACAGCGTAAGTGCTGTTTCACACCGGTTTTCTGTGAGGCCGTGGTATCACTCCGGTCGAGCCGGCCCATTCATGCCGAAGCGTGGCTCTCCCACGGTATAAAATGTTTCGTTTCGAGTCGATTCTATTTTCACAGTCGCTTACGCCTCTATTTCCTTGTATTAGGCTCATATTTTGTTTTGACCACATGACTTAGCACTAAAATGACGTCATTCCTATATACTTGTTAGTTTTCTATTTTCTATTATTAGAATGTCAACTTAGCTGCATATTTCGGGATCAGACAGCGTGAAGTGTTTGATGAATGGAAGTGATGGTGCATTTCACCTTTATTAGAAGTAATATTTTTTCCTCCTTCAATGTATTCTTCTCTCTCTTTCTTAGAAGTGAGCTGATTTTCGTTATGATATTTATATAGGTATCCATACTAAAGAGGTAGGACGGCGTTGGCTATATATATACCTTAATTTATAGTGACTATGTAGGTTTACAGTTTATTACCAGATAATTCATAAATATGTATGAAACGGACACAAAGAACACAAAAATCATAATAGTCATTTGTGACAAACACAAAGTGTTGTCTCTACTAAGGATCAAAACACTTTGGCGCAGTAAAAATGGCGGAACGACCGCTTAAACAACTACACTATTTATACCATCGTTTGTATTTTGCAGCTAGCAAAAAAACACTAGGAATTCTGGACAAAATGGAACTTTATTTCTACAGAGTAACCATGTGTATTTTCTGTAGACTTCTTGCATTTAAATTCTCATGAAAACATTTCCCGGTATGTAGTTCCCACGTTATGCTTATTTTCAATCGGCGGCCATATTGACGCGTGTGGCAAGTGACAGCCGGTCGCCAACGAATGAATGCGTTCGCAAATTTCCAAATGGATGATAAATTTATACGCGACGGATATCCTGTGAATGATGCAGCAATAAAATAGGTACAGGGATGGATTGAGAGCAGCTATATCAAAGTTAAGAACAATGTTTCTATATCCCAAGACAGTTATTGTAATTTCCTGGGATTTTAGAAATCGCTAGTTGTTTGGTAGTGGTTAAGTGGTAATTTTTATACAAGATTTTCTTCTATCATTTATGCATATTATTATATATTAGTGATATTATAAATTTGAAAGTAGCCTTATCTGTTTGTCTGTGATGATGTCATGATTAAACCGCATGGACCTTAGCATGGAGATATTTTGATCATTAAGAAATCACATGGGTTATTCTTTACCGTGATAACCGACATAAAAGCTAGTTATATTTGAATTTAGCTGTACTCTTGCTGCATTTTATTATTATTAGAATGGACTTGTACCTAATTGATTAAATTTAAAAAAGTGAATACACATATATTGTACACGCTGTTAGTCTTTCAATATAAAATAAGTAAGGAAATAAAAGTTTTTGACTAAGTTTTATTATCTATAGGACACGTCCTCTATGAAATAACTGACCCGTGAAATAAACACTCGATTAGCATTAAAACCAGACGCGCATCGTTAACAAAACTAATGTCCAACAAACTTAGATTACCGTCGAGATTCCACATTTAAAAATAAAATTTCACAAAACAGTTAGGTATTCGCATACACACTTTTTCCGTTGTTGGAGTTTTATGAATAAAAAAAAAAAGAACGCAGGGAAAGTTTCTCGTTCATGTTTCACCGTCAGGGACAGACAAAAGTTCACTTAGGAAATATAAAATCTCTTTTACGAGCGAATTGAAAAGTTAGCCGTTTTTCTGAGTTATTACTCTTATTTGAGAAGCTTTAACTATGCTAAGTATGTACATTGACATTTAATCAACCATGACTTATGATGATATGATTACATCAACTATTCAACCCATTCTAATACCTGAACAACACGGACTCATGAGCAGTCGATTGAAACCAATCTGTGTGAATTCGAGGACAGATTAACAGCAGCTATAGATATGGGCTTTCAGGTGGATGTCGTGTACACTGATTACTCAAAAGCTTTTGACTATCAAGGGATTTTGTTCTACACTTACACCTACAACATCGGGCGTACCACAGTGCTCGCTCCTTGGGCCCCTTTAATTTAATATATATTTAAAAAAGTTAATGTTATTTATAAAGTCTACTTGATTACCTTTACCAGAAATTGAATGATGAAGGACGAAGGTATTTTATACGGTAGGTGAGTTTCCGTGGTGCGTGACCTGGGTATCCAGTTAGATAGTAAATTAATTTTTGACAGTCAAAAACATTCGTTACAAATAACGATTTTCGTATGCTGGGTTTTATTTTACGACTAACAAGTATTTTCAATATTTGTCCTCTTAGTTGCTTTTATATAAAGCTTTAGTTATACCCATACTTGATTACGGCTCTGTGGAGCGGAATCCGCAAAATAAAATTTATAGAAACCAAATTAAAAGGATACAAAATAAGTTTAATAATCACATTAAGTACATGGATATGTCAGGTGTGAGAATTTTGATAATGTACCTGAATTACCTGATCTCCTATTTTTATATAAAGTTGTGAGAAACCAGGTAGACTGCTCTTATCGTTTAAGCTATATAAGTATCGGATGTCGTCTTATTAATGTTATTTTTTACCGTTATTTTTCGCTCCATGTGTTAGAACTAATTATACAAAGAGTTCGTTTATTTTCAGATCCTGCCATTTCTTAATATTGTCATTAATACTTGGGATTCCATTCCTTGGATATGTCCTTCGATATGTATACTATCTAACCAAATTTAAAAATTGCTTCACGATTGTCTGGCTCCTAAACTTGACAACGGAGTCGAAAACGTCTCAGTTAAATTTTAAAAAACTCATGTGTTAATTTTTTGTTTTTTTTTTTATAATTAATCTTATTTGCAAAACTCAAATTGGTTTTTTAAAACAACATTAAAATTGTTTCATTTTTTTAAATTTTTGGTTTGGTTTGGCGTCAATTTTAAAATAATTTGTGGAAACTGTTTTGGATTACGTGTAAACAACTTGTATGTTTTTGTTTTCTATTTTGTATCCGTTTGTTTCCCTAATAAACTAAAATATATAATAAAATAATCACTTGCATCATTTTGTTACGGTGGATGATGGCTAAATATTGCTTCCAAAACCACTTGTAGGACCATGCTTGCTGTCGTAATCTTTTACCATCTACTGTGCTTTTAAAATCACCCGTGCCATAATAATTGAATATTAAAACCTCTGCTGTATTCCTTAGATTTTAAATGCCTTCGCAATCTTATTGTTGAAAGCTTTTTTATTGGAGAGTGTTATATCGTCATTGAAAATATAACAGCTTCTTAAACTCTAAGATTGCTCTAAGATGCTCTTAAGTTTTGTGGACTCTTAATAGATCTTTCGTTTTATGCTATTCGTTATGATTACTTCGTATTATATGGGGTTGAACACAGACTTGACTTACTAACATAAACTACTAGCTACTAACATATACTACTACTAGCTGTATGCGTGAAACCGACGATCAAACCAAGTGGGGTGCCATTGGAGAGGTCTATGGCCAACAGAGAACTGCGATAGGACCATGATGATGATGAACACAGACTTGAGAACTGGCCTAAGATATGTTGGTATAAAGTTTTAGGTATAAAGTTTAAGTACTGTTTTTGGGCCTTTACAATATCTAGAAAAACGTGCACATTATTATATGAAGTACTATGATGTGAGCTTCCTACTATCAAATCATTTATGGTTAATTCTAGTTGAGGCCCTTAGATTGTCGGTCTATCTATTTGTTCCAACCAATCTCTGGAACAGCTGTTTCGATTTAAACCGTACTTCCACTGACAGATAGCTGATGATATAAAAGTAATGTAGGGTATTTTTATTGATGTTGTAGGTAAAAAAGGTATAACACCTTACACATATATACGATTATAAGATAAACACTATAATATAGTATGGACTAGTATTTTTTAGGCTATTGAGTCAAAATGTCGCACAGACCTTTTATACTTCCCACAGTGATTTAATATCGCTGTAATTTGATTTTAGGTCCTTTAGCCACCATTTTAGTTTGTTTTATAACAATCGGAGAGTTGGGGAAAGAGGAAGCTATATAAATCTCGCAGAACTTTTCTGTCAAAACTAAGCGGTGGTTTAAGAGCCTAAGCGAATAGTTTTGTTAGAACGTATTAAATTTCGCGTGATCTCATGTTTTTTTACTGTCGTGTATTAAGAATGTAAAAAGACAAGACCACTCCCGCATTAAGAATATACATCCTGTGTCGCGGGGGACTTTACGAACATACGTGAGTCGAATACAAAGAACACCCAGACTCAGAACAACAACACAAAGTGTTGTCCCATGTGGGATTTGAAGTATTTAAACCCACAACACATGGCCCAGTAGAAAGTGGCGTGGCGACCGTTAAAATCACTTTTTTTAATGTGTGGAAACCCCCTCGGGCCTTCACCCCACCGGGGTTTGCGGCGGGGTGGTGTGTCGGAATCGAACCGACTAAAACCACACGGTGTGCCACTCTGCGCCTGAGACGGGAGAGATCCGGGAACCGCTTTCTTACGCCATCCGGAGACCGCTGAAATCACTAGGCCAACCGTGCAATCATAGTTTTTACAATAACATAGTAGTAATACGAGTATTTAGAATTAACTTAATTATTGTAACTTAGTAAGCTATAGTAAATGTACAATATAAAATAGGCAATAAGGATCCCCATATAGTGTAAATAAAATTATTCTGATGAAGTTATTGACCCCTATAAAATAATAAAAATATAGAAAAGCTAAAAGATAGATTCGATAGATTAGAAGGAATCACACCTGTGATAGTGTGTGTAGTGTGAGAGATAGAATGATACGAAGACATAATATGAAGAATATACTATACTATAATACAAGCGGAAGCACCAGCGAGAACTTGTATGGATGAAAACATCCATACAAGTAGTAGGCTCCAAAGAATATTGGAGGTACTAGTATATAAAAAAAACCGTGATATCAAACTTTTGCAAATAAATTTGTTAGTTCTGTGCAAGACCTTCTTAGTGCGGTTAGCTATTTTAGCAATTGTTTGATTAAAGCTCAGTTTAAACATTTGTCTACTGTCATTTATAAAATTAATAGAAATATTCTCTACATGGAAAGTACTTGTACTATTTACTAGTTAAGTTGTGCTTTATGCTATACTGAACATAGGCCTCCCCTTACACTGGAAGTTTTAGCCTGCTCAAAAACGCTGGTCAGCGTTAGTATAGTTATATATAGTTTCAAGTTTTCCTTCTCCGTGGTGGTGGGTCTGGTCTTTTAAAACACCCATGCGATGAACAGGAGTAGTGACAGATTGAATGGAAATGTAAAGAAATAGCAGAACTGCTAAGCACCGATTCTTTGATTTTCAAAATTCACATTCTAATTAAAGACCAGCCAGTATACTAATAAAGGTTGACTGATGCTGGTAAAGCTTCGCCAGAAATCTTGCCTAATCTTGCAGTGGTTTTCCAATAAGAGTCCTTATGACCAATATCCAAGTTTGGCATCACCACTCTTTCCAATCGCAGTCGTATTTTAGAATTATGTTTTCTTCATAACGTATTCAATAATCGTATACAGTATAATAGTCTATCAGAAAAAAATATCATTAAATATTCCCTACTGTTATCCAAAACATCAAATAGTCAAAATATTCTACATGCAACTTTCAAGAACTTATTTAGGTCAACAAGCACTCATAAATAGAATTCTTAATCAATATATTAATATCTAAACTAACAATCCTGACATTAATAATAATAATAATCTTCATAAGTCAGAAAGAAAGCTAATACATTGGCATTTGTCACAATTACAATACACATAATTTTAGCACAGTGGTTGTACAATATCCTTTTATAACATGCACTGATTTCCAAACTGAGTCTGGCTGGTATTATAGCAATCCGAGGTTCTCTTTGATCAATTCTTATAATTCAATTGTTTACAATTGATTGTACATGTTTATTATTTAAACTTCAGCTTATTTGATGACATCTTTAACCAGTCGTTTAATGTATTCGAAACTGAAATAACAAAAACGTTCTATGTCCTGTCAAATATCTATGAAAAATAGAAGTAGTAAATATATTTAGTTATTTTTATTTTTAAGTAGATCGTTGATGTTACATTACAGTTAATACTATGTATAGTTATATCAGGACAATCCCACATATTATTATAATTGGTTATAAATATAATATGTATGATGTGCTTAATTACTTTACGTAAATAATAAAATAAAATAAATAAATGCTCAAAACGAAATAACTGTTACACAAACGGTGCTGTATGCAAACCTTATTACTAATTGGTGTAATTGATTTTGGCCAGGGTGCCTTTTAATGTATTTTACCTCAGTAAATCCAAGTAATTCCCTCGAGGATGGCCGATACAATATTTTAGTTATTCAAAATATACCAGTGTTATGTATTCTGATCAAGTCTCGCACGTGATATGCCTGTTGATTCGAAATAATTTTGATTTATTATACGGATACCTCAGCCCTCGTTAATAATCTGTATTTACTGTAATAACAAGCCTATCAAAGTATTCGGGCAGAACAGTAGATATTATATTGTAATATAATTTAGTTCTTCTGGCTATAGTTCTAACGAATACTTCAAATATGAAGGTATATTTCTTAGTTGAACCTTTATGTCTTAACTATGGCAGCGATCAATCTGAAAATTCGATTTACTTTTCACACACTTTTCAAATGCCAAATGCAGCTGTTGGAGGTATTACGATTCACAAAACAAAATATTTTCAAATAATAAAAGAGACTAGAGATGATAGCGATTGTAGAAAGAGATTCTACGCGCATCATTTGCATTTTGGCAAAACGAGCTGAGCACCATCCTTATCAAGTTATTTCCAGCAATTTCAGAGATTCCTTAGTTTTCCTATATAAAATGAGACAAGCCGGCGGACCGGAGGTGAGTCACACAGTCACACTTACGTATTTTAAACTTACAAAAAAAACAATCGTCTATCATTACAAACTTACATATACCAATTAAAACAAAACATTCAGAATTTCACCCACAAATAAATATATTCAGTGACCTAACGGTGTAACGGGTAGACCCTATTGGCATTGGGCGTATACTTTGACAGAGGTGAACGCCTGCGTATGGCTATTCCCTACCTTGGTGCTCTGTGGTATTCCTGCTACTAATTGTTGCTTAAAGAAATTGTCTCGTGTAGGAATCGAATAGTTAACAGTTACGCGCGTTACTACGCGATCTCTCAATCTATTACGCCAACTAAGGAAGGCTTAGATATATATTAGTGATGCAGACAGCGACTGCCTCATTGGTCTAGCAGTTGACGTATGTCACTACCAATTAAGAGGTCTTGGGTTCGAATCCCGTGTCGGGCCAATAATGTTATCGTATTTTTATGATAGTATAAATACTTAATAACTGCTCGGAGTTTGGAAGTCGGGGTCTGATCCCCGTGCTTCGGAGAGCACGTAAAGCGGTCGGTCCAGCACCTGATCTCTCCCCGGTCGTGTTGGTTAGCCGTCCCATCGGATTATGGGAAAGGGAAAGAGAGTGCAACTGTGTTTGCGCATTCATTAGTGCAGTATAATATCTCCCGTCTAGTTGGCTGGTCTCCGTTGAGACTGGCCGCCGTGGCCGTAATCGGCTAGGAGAATATCAGGAGAACATCAGTAAAGCAGAATATATTAAAATAATTACACGATAAAGTCCAACAAATCCATGATAAACATGTTTTATTTTAAAAATTGCATAAATCGTTCTCTAGAAGATAACGTAACGAGTGTTAAATCACCAACTGATATCCCTTAATATTTCTTATCATGTCTTTGCTATTTATTACTTACGGGTCAGGTGTACGAAAAGATAAAAAGAACTATAGATTACAGGTATTAAGAAGTGAAAAGTTTGACAAAATTATGCTAATGGAGGAGTGAGAATTCTGATACAGAGTGCAGAAAGCTAAAAAAATTAAAATAATGAATTATGATCGAATTACGACCACTGGGCGACAGCTGGTATAATATAAATTAGCCAGACACTTGAAATATATAATATACATTTTTAAACGTCTTCAATCCTCTTCTTCTTAGCATTTATTATTAACAATATTATTTGGGGTCGATGAATATTTTTTCTTTTTATGTTATGTTTATTATTACCGTGGGAGAGCCACCCTTCGGAATGCATGGACCGGCTCGACCGGAGTGGTGATCACAATTTTCATTGCGAACGTGGACAGAGCAGCATGGTGACCCACGCTAAGGCAGCCTAGTAATTATGCTTCTTCACTTCCCGCTTAAAGGACTATCTGTTGTATCTGAATATCACTTTCTCCACAGAGCAACTGTTATCAGAGCTCTATAACCCTGACTGCGAACTGAATTCGACGGTTCAATGAAAGGTGGATATTCTCAATATAGTTGCATATAACTGACATTAGTAAGTCATCTGAGTATTGACACCTCAAGAGTCGCGAGTGTGTTGTCGATGTTAGTCTCCTTGTCACAGAATCGAGAAGCGAACGGGGGAGGTGGGGGTGATTTGGTCTCGTGTGAGGTCATTCAGTCGGTGAAAAGCGGCGAAAGTTCTTAATAATGCTTTTTTGTATCGTGTACCGTGGTATCGTTTCCAACTCCAGTTTTTTCTGATTAATTTCGTTTTGGGTTCCAAGGTATTTTAATTGTTCCTGGGACTTCCCGAGAGTCACAACTCGGTGTGTTCGTGGGTTTCAAAACTCATCGTGGTTGTATGGGCGGGATAAGTCCCATAAAAAACAGTAGTGTCACTCTATATTTACACTTGGAAAATCTTTTTTAGTATCTGTGTGGATTTATATTCTTTTTTTTTCAGTGGAACAATAGTAGCATGTGCGGCTACTGTGCTGAGGTTTCGGGTTCGATTCCCGAGTAACTTAATGTTAGTATGATTAGCAAATTTTTGTTTAGTAGTTTAGGTGGTAGATAAAAAATATAAATCGACATCCCCAAGCAATAATCTGCTGATCAAAATTTTATCAAATTTTAGCAATCGAAAAATCTAAATTTTGTAGGAGAAAAGATTTACTGATTTTATTAAATATCTTTTCTTTTCTTTTATCAAAAATCTTTATTTTTCTTTTCTTTCCTTTCACATCATTGATGTATCAAATGAAAACTATTTTTATCAAGGCAAACGAGCAGACGTATCGCCTGATGGTAAGCGATTACCGCCGCCCATGGACACCCGCAACACCAGAGGCGTCGTCTTTTTTAGGGATGGGGTGGACAAATGCTGTTTTCTATGATGTCGGGACTACGCCAGAAGAGTAGGAGAGCCGAAAAAGACGCGTTAAGACCGGTGCCAACTCGGGAGCGCACATCTTCAGCACTATAGGGGGGATTCCATCAGGGCCACTCGACCTGTGGTTGTCCAGGGATAAAAATGCCAAACGCACTAATTTAACTCCTTTTATTCAAAACTTGGTAACTTATGGAAATAAATAATACCAAAAATTCAATACATACAACATACAGTTATAGGATTTAGAGGATTGTTGCTTAAAAAAAAGTCGTATCCCAAAATTATGGACGTCGACGCCATTATTTATCATTGTAGGGATTCATTGTAGGGGATCATTATTTATCGTTGACACATAACGTATTATTAATGAGTTATTGCCACCAAAAACCCTACGAAAATTATATACGCCAATAACTCTAGAACACGAAACTTACCAAAGAAAATATACGATTTTTTTTTGCACAGACCTTTCACTGATATATATATCTGTTTGTGAAATCCCCAAAATAAAATTTAATGTCATGTGATGTTTGTCAATAGGAATATCTGAAAAAAATTGTCTAGGTGTATTCTAGTCTATAGATGCCGAATTTGATATAACTGCAAAAAACCCATAATAACACATTACCTAATTTTTGGTTGGGAGCATCGAATTATTCTATTATGCAATCTAGTCAGAAGCTGGATGGCTTTGTGGGTCTGATGTCCAAAAAACATATATATTTATTAAAGCGCTCAACAAATTTTATATTTTATTAAATGTGAAAGAAATAGTAAACGCATATAAAACATTTTGAACTAAGTCCTAACAAGTTTGAAATCCGCTTGCATACATTGTTTTGCAGTTCATGTAATGTTTTTTTCCCACGTTGTTGTCTAAAATGCTTCGTAAAATATGTTTGCGGCTTTTTGTTGGCTCTGCCTCCGAGTGTTCCACTATTAAACAATACGAGTAACACGAATAAAACTTTAAACTGCTGTTTACATCTCAGTAAATACGATTTTTTGCACGATTCTAGAGAAATTGGTGCTACCGTTTCATTTTATAAATAAATAATCGAACCTTTTTTAAGATAGGATAAATTATCTATTAAAAATTTACCGTAGCCTTCACGTATGTGTTTTGGAGATGTTCTACTGTACTGAAATAAATAACATCTGTTGGTTGCAATGTGAAGCCCAAGCCTCAATAAATAACTATATGGTATACACGAGATCTTTGAATTTAAGTGAATTGAAACTGATGAAAAGTTTTTAAAATATGCCATAGTTGTAACGTAATAAAACGAAATCGAATAATTTGAACAGCTGAAGAAACGTGTGTCACATGTTCCTCCAGCACAAAGAGAGGATCTTCCGTCCAGGCGAGGTAATCATGCATCGCGGGTCACTGCCCAACGGTTGATGTTCGGAAATTATATGTATGATAATCGGGCGAGAACTAGTATTACGCGATGCAGGATTGGTATCTTCTTAGTACACTACGTTACTCCGTAGTTCAAAGTATCTTTGGTAGATGGCGTTGTTATATGTTTTTGTTCCCGCTTTATGTGGAAGTCGCCACTCAGCAAAGACAACATTGTGTTTAATTAATTTCTTCATCAATTAGATCAACAATATCAGTAAGACTATCCATTTCTGAAGGTATGAAAAGCTAAGCAGGTGATGAGTGACCTGATGGATAAAGCTTGTAAATTTAGTACAAAACAGGAAGGAAAATCGAGTATGAAACATGAAGGGCATTTTTATTCACATTTCGAACTAAAGTATTTACAAAAGATTGCCCTTCATCATAGTGAGTAAGAAATATTAAAATATGTCACAAAACGTTGGGTAACATTTACAAAAGTTGGCAACATTATATGAGAACATTTCTAACTATATTGTACGCTCGGATGATGTAGTTTTATTCGTATTTCAACAACAATGCATTGTCAGCGAAGGCGTACCTTTCCGGTACACGTTGGTATACTACTAGTATACCAACGTGTACCAACATATTTTACTTCAATAAAAGTTCTATTACATGGTACTATGTAGTTCCGTTGTTAACAAAACGGATCTTTTTCCGTTATTTCGTGTAAAACACAGTGGTTGTGTATATGCTAATTTAACTTTTTATGTTTTTTAACTCTTTTATAAGAAAATTTTGCAAAAGACAGAACCATTTTGCTCAAAATTCCATTTCAACAGCTTCAACCTAGATCTGAGGGGAGCTGTTTGTCCTTACTCCGTCACTTTCTCTCTTTATTTAACAGAGCTCTATTAATCTGAACTCTACACTCTTAACATTAACTAATATACTTCGTAAATATTGTCGACTTCCAAAACCATATCTTATTCATATGCAAAAAAAATTGTATCTATCGACATCCTTATTAAAGTTTTCACCTTTATACATATTTAAAATTACTGGGGTAACAATGTTTTCATTGTAGGTTTAAAAGGTTTACATCGTTCAGAACGATATATTTCTTTTTATAAGTGAACTTTAGCAGTGATACACGTACTGCCAAATTATTCGGTGTGATAAACGTCCATGTCATATTCCAATAAATATTTCGTATCTTCATATAAAAAGGTGAATATTTTACAGAGTTGGACATTTATAAACTGTGTGCATTTGAGTGAAATGATGCCAGCGTCTAGCAGCAACTGGACAAAGGAACCAATTTAGTTTGTTTACAATGATGATAGGAGTCTGCGTTAAAAATATAGTGATACACCAATCTATACAAATAAATAAAATTGAAGCGTCTGTTTGTAATTTTAAATAACAGATTTTCACTTAAAGTATATGAATATATGTACGTTACTTATACAATTTTTTTTGTATAAGTGCCGTAGATTGGCCTGTAGAATTTTATAACAAATTAATTTGCAGAAAGTTATCGTTCTTAAACATTGTCGCAATGTTTTACATGCTATGAGAAATGTGTTTAAAAAACTTCTCATTAATTATATGATTCAAAGGTATTTGTAAATTATTCGCCTTCGTATAGACAAGCTAAATTGACGCCTTGTGCCTTGTCTAATAAATTAGTGTAGTCTGAGTGCGTGGCTAGAAAAGTCACCAGTAACTAATTGGTTCTCTTTACGTCAGGGCCCTTTAGCTCTTTAATAAACGTTATAAATTGTAAGTTTTAATTTACTGATCATAAATCTACAAGTTTCTGTTTTTTGAGTAACACAACTAATCAATTTAACACGTTAGAAAACTGTCTAAATAGTGCGGACATCTAACACAACGCCATCTAGTTTGAAACTTAGAGCTACTATAAATAAACTAAGTTGAGTGATAGAATATTTTGATAGTTATTTGGAAATATATGTATATAGATTAATAATCCGTTATTGGATTAATCCAGATTAACCCAAATATTAGGACGTCCACAAGCCAGGTGGAGCGATGATTTGCGCAAGCTGGCTGGCAAGAGCTGGATGCGAGAAGCCACAGATCGAACTAAGTGGCGTGAAATTGGAGAGGCCTATGTCCAGCAGTGGACTGCGATAGGCTGATGATGAACCAAAATATTTGCAGATTACATAATGTTTGGTTCGACCTGGATATCGAACCAGAAACCTCAGTACAGCAGTCGCTTAAGCTGCCTCTGCAACACCAAGGTAATGAAATCTTAATTAAGTGCAACAATATTAATTTTTTAAAGAAATTTAATAAAATTTAGTTCATGAAAGAATATTTTTCCTAATTTACATTACAGTTATTGTACAGAACAAATTAGGTAATTCAAAAGCTTACTGGTAAAAAAACAACTTTCAATTAACCGCACAAAGAATAAGAATATGAATAAATTCATAAAAAAAGTTATCTGAGTTCGCAAGTTTTTTCTTTACTTCTTTATGATTTTAGTGACAGATTAGAATGGATGGGACTATTGTGTAAAATCAAGATGTTTTAAATAATTTATTAATAGAATGAGATTCTTATGTTTTTTTGTTTTTTAACTGACTTTAAAAAGAAACGTAGAATTTACTCCGTTCTATGTTTCACTAAATGTATTTTTTTGTATGTTCACTGACAATTGTCGACCGATTTTGATTTTTTTTTGACATTTTTTAATAGATTGGTGATTTACTTATACCTAGAATCCGCAAAAGACTCCAAATAGTACCAACTTATAAATATTTATGGCTGTCTGTGACCGCTTACTCAAAAACGCCATACCAAACAAAGACGTTTATGTTATATTACCTCAAAAGTCGACAATGCCCTGTACTTCTTTCTGAGTTGCTGGTGTACCTGGAAGGCGATGCGTGGAACTTAGATTTACTCTAATCTAATGTCAATCAATCTAGCGTTTTTTTATTGACAACTTCTGCATTAGGAATTTATTCTGTGGGGACTCAGAACAACAATTCGTAGACTACATATATAGGTTTAGAGGGATATGTAGGTTTTGAACCCTCAATACACAGCTCAGTAGAGAGAGCCTGGTGAACGCTTAAACCACTTAAACACACACAACCAACCGAACAGTCAAAGTTTTCATAGTATAATAGATGGCGTTGCATGCGTGCACTTTATTGAAAAATTATTGTTATAAGATGAAGAAGTGGTCCTGATCACCGATGATCGTACCTTATTAGTGCGTTTTGAGGAACAAATATAGTTAGTAAACCTTTAAAAATCTACAAAAATAGTCAGCGCCTACAAGAATATAATAAAAATGTTCATAAAATAATAATTGCTATAATTTTTTGCGCAGGCAGTTTCTAGTCAAAAACACTGTAAAATAAAAAGTAATATATAGATATGATGTAAAAATAATACTAAAGAGAGCTATCCTAAATTTCTCATACAAGAGAGCCATTTCATTTCTTAAGTTCTTATTAAAAAATATTTATGCAAAAGACAAAAGAAAATAATCGCTAAAGTTACAGCAATATTTAACCGCAAAAAGAAATATGTATGTGAACTTGCTTCATAAAAACTCGTTAAGAAATTCGTTACTTTTTAGTTCATTATTGCAGGTGTGTAGTGCAGGTGTGGATCGCCATCAGTGCATATAACTTGTCTGGACGTGTCCCAATCTAAATCCACTAAATCTGGTCACATCCCCACATAATTCACTATCCAAATATATGTGAACATAGATATTTGCTACACATCTTAAGATACCGGCCATTACTCGCAGGTAACTGGCGGAACAGTGCGGTTCCACTACTGAGTTACGTTAGCACTCAGACACTAGCACCAAGCTTTGTACTAACGAACGATGATGATGCTTTTTAGAAGCTCTCAGAAAAATACACCTGAATATTTTAGCTTGTATTTTACAATCTTCGGGAATGCACGTTGAATCAAAATATAAAGTTTTTTAATTGTTAGTTCGATATTTTATTTAAAAACATTTACGAATAGTGTTGAAGGCTTACGAAAATGATAAATATGAAGATCGGCGAGCGACCAGCAAGCAGCCGGTCGAAAGGTTAAGACTGGCAAGACATACCAGGATTATCGGTTTTAATCTGTCAATTGTAATCATCGAAAGGGCCGATTCAGTTACGAATGAAAGTTTCTATAGAAATAATATTTGTTGTTAAAATTCATTTATACAAGAAAATAAAAGTCAAGTGTCTGTTTGTTACTCCAAATTAACAGCTTTTCTCTAAATGCATATGAAAGTATGAACGGCATTTATATAAAATTTTAAAAATGATTTTTTAAAATTTTTGTTTGTTGTTCCTGCTGATCTCTAAACTGGCTGGATTGATTTTTAAATCTTGTCATTTTAGTTTTATTATTATAGTATATATTGTACTAGTTAGGCTAATTTAGTTAGTTAGTTTTAGTCCTAGTAACATGGCGGGGCTCAGCTAGTCTCCAATGTATTTTAAGTATATTTTTTACCGTAAGAGAGTCATGCTAGATAGAGCGGGCTTGATTAAAGTGAGCCACAGTCTTATGTTATGCAGTAGGGTTATATAATTCTTTCGGGAATAACCCGCAGAATAACAGGTTGGCCAGGGAGTACTCATTCAAATTATTCCACTTCTGTATTATGAGCTGCAGGTATCATTGAACTGCGGAAGTCATTTCCCATCAGGTGAATGTACTCGTATACTTACGTATTAATTATCGACATATCGAGTCATAAAAAAACAGGAAAGAAAAAGCTAGATTTTCATTATTTATTTTGAGAGAAAATTTACGGCTACATTTATAATCTGTGAATATTTCAAACGTCTACTTGTTGCAATTAATGGCACGTTATTGTATTGTATGGGAGCCTCACAAGGGTGGTCATTTTATTCTGTTTTTGGTATTTTTTGTTACAGCCGCATCAGAAATAGATGTCTGTGAAAAGCAGACAGACAGACGAACACTGGAGTCTTAGTGATGGGGTTCCGTTTTTCGGTTCTTTCCCGGGTACAGGCACCGGTACGAAACTTGGCCAGATTTCGGCGTAGTGGGGGTAAGTTCATGCATAGTACACTTGGTGCAAGAAATCAAAACCAACAAACTCGCAGTGTAGTCGACTGACGCTCCACTCGCTTGCTCGGAACGGTGCTACTACAGTCCCCGCGTCCCTCTATCAAACAAAGTGAACTAAAAAACTATCTCTGCTTATCTAACGACTCATCTGGCTTAATTACGTGCCAGTTAAACTAATAAATAAAGGAACAAAGTTATTCAAACTTAGTAGTAGTTATTTGTGAGGACAATTTTCTAACTACTTCTCGGCTGTCAGTCAAGTTGTTACGGCTAAGGACTTGAACGTGCCGAAGTACTTTATTCTCGACCACCGAGTGTGATAAAAATATCTTTCTCCTACATATAAAAAACCAATTTTATTAAAATTACTTGAAGAAGGATAGGTAAAGCATGCTATTATTTATTATTTGAGCATGAATAGTAATCTCTTAACATTATGATAAAAAGTTGTGGATACATATTATTCATGTATGTACTAGATCGAAACATAATGTATATTAGATTTTAAGATATTATTGTACGATAAATTGTTTGTGTTTCTGGAAATAAATAAATGTTATTTAGGGTATTTATCAGTTCGTGTAACAATGCTCATATGGTAAGTACTCTTTTCTTAAAATAAGATTTGTCAATTTGTACTTTTCTCACCGCGAATTATTTGACTCTAATAACATCAAATATGAGATCGTTTTTTGTTTTTGCGAAAGACGGTCCCCATTTCATGTCATCCACATTTTTTTATATTTTTTATCATTAATTCCATCACGACGAAGACTTGAAGACTCGAAGACTTAGAATTTAAGACTTGAAATACTTGACATTGGCAGAAATAGCTGATCCGGCTGATTGCCATATCATCAAAAGAAGAAGAACATCAAATATAATATAATAAAATCTTCTTTTGATGAGATGGCAGCCGGACGGATCAGCTATTTCTACAACCTTGAGGTTTGACTGACTGAATTCGAAGGTTGAACCAGTATATAGTTAGTACATTTGAGGGCACTGGCTTCCTATTAACGATTATCATAGGTGTTTATGAGAACCGGGACCGACGGCTTAACGTGGTCTTCAAGTGGGAAAAATCGCCGACTTCCATACTCTGATTTCTTGTAAGAAAAAACCCAATAGCAATCCGACCCGGCAATCGAACCCGATATCTTGATTGACAGTCGCTTACGGTAACCGCTAGATAAACGAGGTAAATAATAAGAATATGGGTAATAAAGTAAAATGGGGAGGTCCTAGTTACTTTGTCCATCTTGTAGCAGTGTGTTACAGAGATTCAGCTACATTCTAAGTCCTGAAGCTGTAGTTTATAGCATACAGCGTGCGCCAAACAATTAGAGATATACATATCTCTATACATATCTATATATATTTATTGTTTACTACCATACCATCGTGGCCACAACTTCTGTACTAGGGGAAACCCATACTCAACAGTATGACCATTAACGGCTGTTTAAGACTACTAGTTGAACGCCGTGGTAAACGTGGGGTAAATCTAGTCCAAAAAAGTAATCTTAGCTATTCCTTATATCATCAGCTACCTATCTGTGAAAGTCCCGTCAAAATATGTCCAGTCGGTTCAGAAATTAGCCGGAATAAACGGATAGGCAGACAGACAAACGAAAATTTTATTTGCATTCATTAAAAAGCTATTAGTATCAAATTAAAGCACATTTCAATATTATTTATTTGTATAGACGGCTCCAATTAAGCGTAATATATAGTCAACGAATAAAACTTAATATATACCATAGTCTTTCTATCCACTTGACACGATACCCATAGATATTTAAAATCTACGTATGAGAATGAAAAATATATCATTCATTTATTTGTCAAAACAAACCTCTATTTTGGGACTACAAAGGGCCAGAGTAATGCAACAAGACGCATTATAGAATTATAAGTTTCATTTCCAAAAGAGCGAATGTGCACTGTATCACTCTTGAAATAAAAACTATAGATGCAATGGTAAAATAGAATCCTTTGACTGTTCTGCTTATTTCTATTTAAACACTAAATTGGGAAACTGATTCCGTAGATTTCTTTGAGATAAAGAAATAGAACATTTTTGAACTTAATTATTTATTTTACTCTACTATGATGAAGCCAAAAGGGTAATCATTTTGGTAGTCTATATATATTTGTATGTTCCATCGTAACGCGTAAACTACAAAACCGATTCGCAACGCACTTGTGACCCCTCTGATGTTGCCGGTGTCATGGGCGTCAATAATCGCTTACCATCAGGCGATACATACGCTCGTTTGACCCCTACTCTATAACAAAAAAAAAATGTTTTTCTAATAAACATTATAGTAGAAATCATATACGAATACCAACCACCGGAGCAGGCCGGGTTGCGGAGCGGATATAGCACCATGGACTACATCCACACAGTGCGGCAGATAATACAGAAGACCGAAGAGTATAATCGGCCCCTGTGTCTAGCATTTGTGGACTATAAAAAGGCCTTTGACTCGATCGAGATCTGGTCTGTTCTGGAGTCCCTACAGCAGAGGACTGCGATAGGCTGATGATGATGAGAAATCATATCATTTATAGTAATAATTTTTACTCGTAGGCTTAAATCAGTAGTTGAATGTAATTGCATATATTTCTCTTTACGCTCCAGATATTAATATTATTTAAAAAATATTAACAGACAGTGAATATTATTCTGTAGTAAACTAAGCATTGCTTGTGTTTCAGAAGTTTTCGAACCCTTGTACCTAATAGATTTTTTGGATGATACGGAAACACGCAAAGAACAGATTTACCCACGAATAATTAAATTAATTATAAGGATATTTAATTAATGTATTATTCGAGTTAATTTAGTTCAAAATAATCTTTCTTGTTTTTTGTCGAGAGTTTCTGTACTAGGAATATTTTTTTGCCTTTTTCAGTAATTTATCACATCTGCAATATGCCTTTGCAAGGGTGTACATCAGTTCTCGTTTGTTTTTTTAGTTCGGCGTCGAGCTGTAATTGCCTGGAGCATTGGACTCCCAGACAGTGTTCCCGGTAGTCAATGAATAAAATTGCACCCAAATGAATAGTCTAGTAAAAATTGTTTTCATGTATCGTTCAACTCATGTTGGGAATACTGGTTTAATTCGTATGATGATAAACATATGATTTTATCCTATTCTATAATTATTACTTTTTACAGTTTTACAGTAAATTTACACTACTTTTAATATATTTAAAAACCGGCCAAGTGCGAGTAAAACTCGCGCATGTAGGTGTATTACATCACGGAATTAAAAATTTATGCTTCTCGTAACTTTTCCTATATCTGAGCTATAAGACGTTGCTTCTTACCAAATACCCAGGTGTTTGATATCAATTTCAGCTTGATACCTCCACGGGTTTCTGAGAAAAAGGTCTTGACAGACAGACAGACGGACAACAAAGTGATTACGTTTTGTTCCTTTTGAGGTACAGAACCCTAAAAAAATATTACTGTTTCTACGTTAACGCATCGATCAGATCGTTCTAAATCATTTATCCATATCCATAAAGTTTATTTTAATTTTACACATTTTATCAAACTCAAAACATCGAAATTATTTGAATTTTTGAGGTTGAAAATTCTCGAGGCGCGTTGAGCACTTTTTGGGTGAAAGAAAAATGATCATTAATATTTCTTTATAAATCTGAAAGAATTCGAAAATAATAATCTTATAGATCGACGAAAAAATTCACAAGTTACTAAGTTTTCACTTCTATCGGCGAAAGGCGGCGCTCATAGCCCAGTTGCACTCGGTGATTAGAAATAATCACCGAGGGTAAGCAACGATGGCGCGGTCAGTACCTGGATGGGTGACCGCTAGTGGCATGTTACCATGAGCGTCTCCGTGATTCGGAGGTCACGTTAAGCAGTCGTTCCCGGTTGTTATCATATGATACGATACCAGTCGTGAAGCTTAGTTGGAGGCCTTCGGGCGGCTTAAAAACATCCAACGGCAAGATTTACGTAGCCACAACGTATTCTTGCCACTCCCCAACCCGCACTTGGCCAGCGTGGGGACGTATGGTCTTAACCCTCTCCTGAGAGGAGACCCGAGCCCAGCAGTGGGACATTATGGGTTGTTGTTGTCACTTCTATCGACGGACCGTAAAGACTACCTCGTATTTTTTTTTAGAAATGACAGGTTAATTCGCCTCGTTAGTCATACAGGAACTAGAAACATTTAAAAGAACTGCAGGCTGCAGCCAAATATCGTTTTTTAAAGTAAAAAACAAATGATTGATGAAGAACCTGTATTTAATGATTTATACTAACAATTTACCGGCAGGAATATAGTTTTATTATAACATAATTATATCTATAGTTTTATTCTACATGTTCCTTTTGATTTAATAAACTAATAAAGTACACAACAAAATTTAATTTTTAGAAAAAGCAATTGAAATTGAAATATAACGATTAATTTTGTAGATTGTTTTCTTCAAGGAGTCAATCCAGCATTATTTGACATATTTTTTTTTAAATATGGCTTCTTTCTTAATTCAAATTCCTAACATCGTTGTTAATGGAGGACAATATAATTCTACTAGGTATTCTAGAATGATAATTGTCGTGAACCAATATGTAAGCAAACGGCAGATTTTGGTCCAGGCAGTCGTGGTGTACTGAACTCTCGGTGTCCTGTGTTGTTATCTGGTCTTCCTGTTCTGGTCTGGATATTTTTGGAGAAGTCTGCACTCCTTGATCCCTCAAGTTTACTGATGAAGTTGAATCCTGAGTAATTGATCAACGTCGAACACATTATTATGATGACATAAAATTTTTTATTGGATAGATCTTCTAGAGCAGTGGTGTTCGTTTTGAGAGGACTAAGTTTGCCTATGCAGAAGTTTTAATAGAAGAGGTTGCCATATTAGGATATGAATTCTGGCATTTTCACTTCAATGTAATAAATTGTAACACACATTTCTCTTGAACAACGAAAAAACTCTCTCTATGTTAACACAACATGATAATTTTAGCTCTAGGAAAGCCGCGGCGCGAATGGGCCGGCTCGAACGGAGTGTAACCATGACCTTACAGAAAACCGGCGTGAAACAGCGCTTGCACTGTGTTTCACCGAGTCAGTATACCAGTGGCCCATCCCCAGTCCCTATCACTACCGCCCCCCACCCCCGTCCCTATCCCCCAAAGATTGGCAACACACTTGTGACGCCTCTAATTGTGCGTGTGTCCATGGGCGGCAGTAAGAGCTTACAATCAGCCTATACGCCTGCTTGTTTGCCGCAAATACCATTTTTTTTTACAAAGGCTTAAGAAAATACAGTCGTTGTGCTAAGATCATCTAATTTAACTGTATCTAAATATATCACTGAAAATCTAAGTTATAACATAAGTAACTGATGCATTAAGTATTATTATATATTTAAAAGCTAAATTAGTTTTGGTAATGAAAACCTCAAAAAGTTTTAAGCTGGTCGATTTTTGATTTTATTTTTCGCGTTAGATTTGTTCCTTATCATCGTCAATGGAGCTATAATTTTACCACAGCTATATGTGTCGGAGGATCACTAATATACTCAAATGTAAACGTACCTCTATTTGATTAGATCTTCTAGTACTATCATTGGACATTGATGCAGGTCTCTCACAAAACTGAGAATTTGTTGAAATGCTGTCACCAGACGATCTATTCCTCGAGTAATTGTTGGTGGTATTATTTATAGAGTTGGAATTAGTTCTGCTTCTCTTTCTGGACGAAATTGAAGTTTCTGCAAAATTCCAAATTTGAAAGCACAGAATAGATTTAAGAGCTAAACTTAGGAATTCATTGTAGGAAATGGGCTTTCGGTGTCGTCAATTATTCAGTTAAAAGTATGTACGTATTAAAAGATTCGTATTTCTTTTTTTTTACAATCTTTTTATTCCATCCTAAGGTTGCCTGGAAGAAATTACTTTTTAGCGATAAGGCCACTATTTGTACATGGTAATTCAATTGGTGTATTATGTAAACTATATTTTTATGTAAACTGTTTTATCTTGTGTACAATAAAGTGTATTATATACTATTCTAAAATAATTGTTATCATGATTGTTGTACGTGTGACAGTTATGTTGTTCCAATAACATAGTCGGCCTAAATGTTAATACATATCTGCCTCTGTGGCGCAGTGGTAGCTTACGCGACTGCTGTCCATGAGGTCTCGGGTTCGAATCCTGGGTCGGGCCAAATGTTTGTATGATCTGCAAATATTTGTTTCGGAGTTTGGGTGTTTTCTATGTATAATATGTATGTATTTACAAAAAAAAAGGTATATATGTATTAATATCAGTTGTCTAGTACCCATAGTACAAGCTTTGCTTAGTTTGGGACTAGATGGCGTTGTGTGTAAAAAAACAAAAAAAAAAAAATGTTTTCCTAGCCGACTACGGCCACGGCAGCCAGTCTCAACGGAGACCAGATGTTATAGTGCATAAGTGTGTGCATAATCGTGCGCTCTCTGTTCCATCTCATTCATAATCCGATGGGGACGGTTAACCGACACGACCGGGGAGAGATCAGGCGCAGGACCGACAGCTTTACGTGCTCTCCGAGGTACGGGATTCAGACCCCAACTGCCAAACACCGAGCTGGTATTAAGTATTTCTATAATCAGAAAAACTCAATAACACTTTTTGGCTCGACCCGGGATTCGGACCTGAGATCTCTTGATCGGCATTCGCACACGTCAACTGCTAGACCAACGAGGCAGTTGACGGCCTAAATGTTAAATGGGTCTCTAATGGTTAAAGCACTAAAACACCATACACGTTGTGTGCATGACTATTCTTGCTTTTTTTTAAATTGTATGTAGATATAATGAAATTTACTCAGAGCTAAAGTATTTCTTTGAGTATCATTTACTAATAATTTCTCATAGTACAGAGCTTTTATTGGATAAGAAACACACCATATAAATTGTGAATTATATTTATAAATTACCAGGTCTCGCCCGTCTTACCCGTATATTGATTATCGTGGTATTAAATACGCCCTCAAGAACTGAAATAACTCAAAGCCATATTCAGTTCAGCGGTTTAGCCACGAAAGCGTAACAAGCAAATAGTTACTTCTCGCATTTATATTATAAGTAGGGATTCATGGTTTTCCGATATGTTTCTTCTCAATTAAATACGAAAAAAAAAATATAATTTTTCGTAATAATTTAAGGAATGAGATGAAAAATTATATTTTACATCTCATTACCTGTAAAAGCAACTGATATGGGTGCCGTTCTTTTGTTAATTTCAAGAATATTCTCATATACATCATCATAATACAAGGTAAGGAGGAAAATGATAATTCTGCCTCATTAGATTTAACTACGTTGTGGTAACCGAATGTATTGTCAGCCATTTATGTTGCTATTTATTTTATTTTAAATGTCTCTGCAAATGCCTACTTGTATTCAAAGCAATCTTTATTTTTAATAATTTGATCAACGGACTTGTTGGTTGCCCAGCCAGAACAAATAATTAATAAATATTTCCGACATCTGACACACAACCCCATTCAATCCCATACAATCCAAACAACAGAGCATGTATTGTAGTTACTAGATAACTGATGTAAATACGTAAATCCTTTTTTTACCTACATATTATACATAAAAAAACAAAGAAACTCTTCTTCTTTGACTGCCTCGGTGGCGCAGCGGTAGCGTATGCGACTGCTGTTCTTGAGGTCTCGGGTTCGATTCCCGGGTTGGGTCAAATGTTTGTATGACCTACAAATGTTTGTTTCGGAGTTTGGGAGTTTTCTATGTATGATATGTATGTATTTACAAAAAAAAGTATATATGTATTTATATCAGTAATTTAGTACCCACAATACAAGCTCTGCTTAGTTTGGGACTAGATGGCGTTGTGTGTTAGATGTCTGAAATATTTTTTTATTTATTTATTTATTTCTTTTGATGAGTTGGCAACCAGCCGGATCAGCTATTTCTGCCAATGTCAAATATTAAAAGTCTTCAATTCTAAGTCTTCTTGTCTTCAAGTCTTCGTCGTGATGGAATCAACGATTAAAAAATATAAAAAATGTGGATGACATGAAATGGGGACCGTCTTTCGCAAAAACAAAAAACGATCTCCCAACAAACAAACTGCGATACATATGTTTACAGATATGACATTTGGTCAAACCCGAGATGTCATGCATGACAGTTGGATAGGCAACCACTGCGCCACCGAGGCAGTCATAATATTTCATTTGTACTATACCTCATAGCCCAGTTGCACTCGGTGATTAGAAACAATCATCGAGGGTAAGCAACGATGGCGCGGTCAGTACCTGGATGGGTGACCGCTGGTGGCATGTTACCATGAGCGTCTCCGTGATTCGGAGGTCACGTTAAGCAGTCGGTCCCGGTTGTTATCATACGATAACAGTCGTGAAGCTTAGTTGGAGGCCTTCGGGCGGCTTAAAAACATCCAACGGCAAGATTTACGTAGCCACAACGTATTCTTGCCAGTCCCCAACCCGCACTTGGCCAGCGTGGGGACGAATGGCCTTAACCCTCTCCTGAGAGGAGACCCGAGCCCAGCAGTGGGACATTATGGGTTGTTGTTCTTGTTTTACTATACCAGTGTGTAACCTCAACTTGAGAATATGGTAGGAAAATGTTAATGCATTTACCGAAATCGTGTACAACCCCACTTCTTGCCTGCTCCGGAGTGGCTGCATATTCCAAGGAATCATAAGTTTTAGATAAGGAAGAATCTGAAACAATTGAAGAAGACATTATTTGGAGACGCGTGGATTGGAAAGCCAAGAGTAGGACTAATTAACTAGATAAAGTGTCGAAGAGAATTGTCTTCTTCGTAGAATGTCTTAGATAATTTTAGATTTGATTCTAAAACACTGCCTAGTACCATTTGCCAAGACAATTATATATAATATATTAATAAGTAGAAGTTTATATCAATTAGATTACCGTTATATTGTAATGGGACGTGAATAAGTTATGTTTAAATAATTAGGTTAAATGAGACACCCAAAATTTAAAACTAACCAATTGCCATACAGTTGATGTATCTTCTTTTCCGATAAGTAATGTTTTCTTCCAGTGTTTTTACATCTGTAAAGTATATGCAATGAAATTTGTAAATTTATCGTACAAATATTTGTATGAGGATTACATATATATGTAACAATATGATAAAATTAAGAAAAATAAAAAAATATGACGCAAAAGTCTAGTAGATAATAATGCTTTCTAACGGTGAAATCATCATCAAAATCGATTGAGTTGTTTAGGCCTGACAGCGTGCGCTGAGGTTTCCTATATTATTATACATCTTATCATACATAAGTAAAAACTACATGCAAATGGTTCCGCCACTTCTAAGATTAACGCGCAAACACACAGATAAATTGTCAAAAATCTAAAAACTGTTGGTTTGTGTTTTGTTAGCTAAATAAAGATCCCGTTAAGTACTTTTTCAAACACACAATTATCAATTTTACAGGTTTATTATAGATATTAAGTTTAAAATTAAGATGTTTTAAATTTGGGCACATTGGAGTATGGGCCTCCGCTATCCTCGCTCACTCGGTGGAACACACTGGTTTTCTGTGAGGCCGTGTCGGCCCATTTATATCAAAGTGCAGCTCTCCCGCGCTAAACCGTGGCTTTCCCACGGTAATAGAAAATTAAAATATATCGATAGATAAATGAAATTACGTAAATAGCACTCAATTGGCCATGGGTCTTACCTTCGAACAGCTTACAGACACTACTGTTGTACACTTTGGCAACTCCAGCGATAAGCGTTGCTGATGTCCTTAAAGACAATCTTCTGTCTTCTTGAAAAGCTTCACTAAATATCCAAGTATCTAAACTCCGACTGAAAAAAAAGATAACAAATGAGTCTGTTTTGTATCGGATGTTGCGAACGGATTACGCCGATAGCAGTCACCAATGATAAACTAGATCGTTTTTCATTACATAAGTAATTTTTCTGCAAAATGTGAAGGTGTATAAAAAATATGTTATAATTAGGAATTATAAACAGAGATCACGCCTTATATACCTATTTAAAACTTAAAATATACCAAATTTTCTTTCATTCTAAATTGAAATGTCCTTTTATCCGACTACAGCGAAGCCAAAAAGAAGGATAATAGTTTAGACAGTCTGTGTAGATTGTATGTTCTACCGTAGTGCTTAATCTACTGAACTGATTTCAATGAATGTTGGCACGGGTGACATGGGTCTATATAAATTTAATAAAAAATTCAGTACTTAGGTTATAGTTTTTTAAACTTTATCTGTTAGTTTATTAAAAACTCACTCGACTTATACTTCAAAAGGATGACTATTTTCAGTCAAAAGAATCTCGTAGGTTGTAAAAATATTCTGAGATGATTTAATTCATTCTAAATTTAAAAAAATGCTAATAAATTATCGAGTTAGATTGTTTAAGAATTTAGATACAACTTGAAATAAAAGATGCAATAGTTAGAAGCGTCATTTACTAAAAGTTTAGATTTCCAACTCTGAATATGTTTCTGTAACCATAAAAAAACAGAGTGAAATCAAAATTTTCAAAAGAACACGGTTCTAGAATATTTACATACCATATTTCTGGTAAATTATTTTCTTCATCATCAACTTCGATGGTAATATCATGTACAGCTTTCCACACTGTTTCCAATAGGCCACCACAAACAAGATTTTTAGGATGAAACATTATTAATTTTCAATTACAACAGATTTATAAACAATAATTAAGATTCTTTTTTATTACAATGCCAAACCAATGAAATTGAGTGGGTAGGTTGCCCATGCGAACTTTTTTTTTATAAATGGCGCCGTAGTGCAGCTTTAATTAATGCACACAGCCTTATTTTTTTTAATGTTTAAACATTACTTCTGTAGGTAGGTACGTATATAATTTCTATTATCTTATTTTTTTAAATTCGTTGCACTCTTTCAAATAAATCGAAAAAACGAATGGATAATTTAAACAAATTCAGCTTATCATGTATTATTTAAAATGAGTCTGCATTACATTTAAATTTGGAATTGTTGTTTTTTTTTTATATTGACTATTCCATATTCAAATATCACGGAGCTGAATCAATACTGTATCCATATACGGTATGAATGATGTAATGTTTTATGGTTTCAAGATTGTTAAAATATTAATATTTTCGGTTTGGTACACATTCTGAAATGAAGGAATGTATTTTATGTAAGCATACCGGTTCAAACTTCATTAGTTCAAACTTCCTGCGTTGTTGAAGTTCTGTTCAGAAATCATGAATGTTTCCTCTTGTGTATCAAAAAAATTTTTTTTTTTGAGAAAAGCACTGTATTTTCACAACTTTTCAACCAATAAGTCATTGTACATATACATTTTATATTTGAATCCAGTCTCTATACAAAATGCACATACATTTTCTGTATTATCTGTGCCAAATTGTGACCGAACACTTTTATTGCCATGCTCAGTCATGCATTTATTACACTAGCAATGTGTGCAATTTCTGTTTTTGTACACCGTGGGGATAGTACGGCAACTTGTACTGTTTATGTGATTGCTTTGTCAGCTTGATGACAATTCTCAAATAATTGTTTCATTAAAAGTAAAAAAATATTGGCCTTCTTCGCTAGGTTTGACCAATTTATAAAAAAAATGCTATTTTTAACCCGCGCGCGTAATATGCAATACATGGTTACATTTTTTGTTTTTGTGTATCGTTTTTAGACACTGATTCAATTACTACTTTGCCATGTTTTTATGTAAAAACCCATGTCCCATATATTTGAATTTAACAATATCTTTTATTAGGTTTTTATTCATCGGTTATTTACTTACATGTGTAAGTAAATAACTAGATGTTGTTAAATTCAAATATATGGGGATAAAAAAGAAACTACGGAAATGGACATAAGACATTTTACTCTATTTACACTTTCAAAGACACACCCCCATATCACACTAACATAACAATTATTGTTAGTTAGTTATTCACACTTAAACGGCTCTAGCAATTTTGATAAAACTTCGATATGGAGTATTCCTCACCCTGGATTAATTTATTCCTGAGAAAAACGTATGAGTCTTTGTGAGTTGAGAAGGATTTGATTGACCACTGGTCACACCCCAGTAATTTAAAAATACTTTTTAAATCTGACTTATAATAACGTTAAATAACGGTGTGACTGGCAGCCCAAGCTTTCTCAGTAGGGGATAATTCACACGTGGTCTGCAGTATATTTTTACAGTAAGAATAAAATGAAATCGTCCGGTAGCTCCAACACTTGCATTTCTATTTTATGTCTTTGAAAGAACACGTGTGTAAAAATATATTTTCAAATCACATACAATCGGAACTGGTGAAATGGAAAAAGGGAGAGAAATATAAAAAAATAATCTTGCATCATTCGTATGTTTTCTTCTCTTGTACTTTTTATTCTTGACTAAAGCTCTGTATATGACGGAACAAAATAAAATGTGTCTTCTATAATAAACTTGGAAAGACACATTATAGATATTCTAACTTCATTTAAATATATATGAATGTAGGTATGGGGATGAATTGCTAAGTGTCGAATCGACTAAAACCCTATGTCACAAGTGAGTCTATACAGACAACTTGGAATATCCTAATATGGAACCATCCGAGGAACCTTCTTTATTGGGAGACGTGACTATGAAGTACAACCCCTAAGCCAATAGCTAACGCCTCTATTCTCTTATATTATTGTATAATATTATACTTTAACCACGCGACTTGGTGTTGAGGTATCGTCATTCCAATACATTTGTTAGTTTTCTAATAACATTTACATTACAGAATGTCTATTTAGCTGGGGGTACGTTGCCACATTTCCATTCATATCAGACAGGCAAAAAAATAAGGCATGAAATGTGGTGCTGGAAAGGAAAATGCTTGGGGTTTCATAGACCGAATGCCGCATGAACGTCTCGATACATCAAGAACTCGGTAACAAGCAACGTCTGTTCTCAATAGTATAATCTCGCATTCTTACATTTTTCGGATATGTTTCTCGGCGTGGCTATCAATCTATAGAACGACTTGTCGTTCAAGGAAGAGTGGAAAGCACTAGAGCCCGCAGAAGTTCACCCACGCATTGGACTGACCAGATCAAGTCTGCCCTGGAAGGTTCGGTCAATGAGTGCAACAGGGTACCCTCGAATAGGCAGTAGTGGCGAAACGTCGTGAAACGCATCACATCTCCCAAAACTACTATATAGCGATCACGACTGCTCTGTCAAGAGCGAACCGGATGAGAAGAACCAGACAGGCGTGAGCGCATTGTTCCAAGTAACGAGTTCTAACTTGTTAATAGATTTATAAAATTACCAAAACAATGGGGCGCTATAACGATAAAATTTTTTTTTGAATCGTTCTAAAAATTAGTGATATATTGAAACAAAAATATCCTTGCATCAACACAGCCTAATTTATATTTATTGTAAAAGAATATTTAATTAAACTAATACACATATTAACTGAAACTCGTAAATAATAAATATTTAATTCGAATTACTAACATTGTGTTACGCTTTTTGTGGAGTAACAAAGACCACCAACAAACAAGTTGCAGTTATCTATAAGGTACGCTTACGCCACCGAACAATTCTCAGTTCTGTTCAATTCTCTATTTGGGGCCACCATCGCTCCGAGGGGATTAAGTCTGGTGGCGCCAGCATTGTTCACTAAGAAAAAAGTTATTTAGGATATTTGTCAACAAAAACGACGCAGAAAGTTGCCATATTCAATTGCAAAAATAGACAAAAAAATACCGTTCCTTGCAGGTGTATTATGGATATTTTTTATTTGATAGCAGAAATGTCAAATGTTTATATTAGTGGTCTATGGTAGAAAAAACAGTTACATAGCCTTACACTACTTATTAGATGTATGTTATGGGACAGGATTGAACCGTGCATTATTTACAATAAATAAATAAATATGTTCAGACATTTTAACACACTAAGCATAGCTTGTACTATGGGTACTAGACAACTGATATTAATACTTATATACTTTTTTTTTGTAAATACATACATATTATACATAGAAAACACCCAAACTCCGAAACAAATATTTGCAGATCATACAAACATTTGGTCCGACTTAGGCATCGAACCCGAGACCACTTGCACAGCAGTCGCATTCGCTACCACTACGCCACAGAGGTAGTCAAAGACCGAGCAATGTGAAAGTGCGTTAAAAGACGATTTAAAATAAAGTTTAATAACCATTTACAATATCAGATACGTATTACCCTCTATATATCGCAGTTATTTATTTTGTATAGAGGAACAGTTAAAGCCTTTAAAGTAGATTAAAAATACATCCGAATGAACGTAATGTGAGAGAGCTAAGACAGCTTTAAAATAAAATCGATTTGTCATTCATTGAATTTCGGTATCGCAATGAAGAAAAACATATTTTCATAACTCTACCAGATAGATAGGAGACTATTCAAATAACCCGGTGAATAGGTTTATTTTAACTGCGCTTATTATTGTATTCACATCTATTGAATCTTTTCAAAACGTCTCGACATTCCAAATAAAGCCATATTAATCACTCGGTCCATAACATACACAACAAAACCGAGTCTGTAAACCAGCAATGTACTCGCCCATTACGCATAGACAATAAGAAGAAGCTTTCATTGTGTAAAGAGGTCTTTTGTTGATCCACTTCTTGAAGGTAGACACGCAATTGTTTGATAAATGGTTCACAGGTATTCTTCAAAGTGTGACAATAGGCAAAGTTTGCCTACTCATTTGTTGGTTATCGTACAAATTAACTTAAGAAAGTAACGTCTTTCAAGTTTAATTTATTCATTATTACGTTGCGAAGGTAATGGGGCCCTTCAATTAATTATTAAAAGTAAATACGTTGATTTTGGCCTAAAAATATGTTTAGAAGTAATTTTAGAATGTTCTTGAATTAAAATCTTTGGGAAACTTTTAGTTCTGTTTTAATATGATTGATCAAGTACAATAGCAAATAGTACACATAAAGTAAATAATAAAGCGTTATTAATAACGCGACATATTTTTAAAATTTGGCATAAAATAAATCACATTTGGCTGGCCACGTTTGCCGAAGAACCGATAACCGTTGGGGTAAACGAGTTCTTGAGTGGAGACCGCGTTTCGGCAAACGTAGTGTAGGACGTCCACAGGCCAGGTGGAGCGATGATTTGCGCAAGACGGCTGGCAGGAGCTGGAAGCGAGAACCATAGATCGAACTAAGTGGCATGAAATTGGAGGGGCTTATGTCCAGCATTGGACTGCGATAGGCTGATAATGATGATGATGATGATGATGATGATGATGATAAAATAAATCCTATTTACCAGATATATTTTTTTCAGTGCCTCAAATTGACTTCGATATTTAAAAATTCAATTGAAAGAGGTAGCTATTATGTCTTTTTACACATTAAAATATAGTACAGTCTTCTCGTAATCAATCCGTAATTTTTAAAAATTAAAATTTGGGTTTCGAATTATTTTAAAAGCTGTAATAATTGCTTAATGTTGTATATTGGTCTCTCTTGGACACTCAATCTCTATATATCTCAATTTTATTGACATAAAGTGTACTGTATGTTGAAAACATTTTCAGTTTCGCTGAGTCCTGATAATTTCCACATGTCGCTCTACTTTATAGTTCTGGTCAGGTTTCACTGGAATAAATAAATTCAATTTGCAGAGTCGGTGTAACTTGTTCAATTTGCCAATGTTTGAGCAATTCTGTGCCGTGTTGACAGAAGTGCTGACAACCTCGGACGTCCAATTCTTTGGTCCACCTGTGACTTGCCGCTTATATAAACTTACAAGATATGTGAGGAGAACTATAAAAGTATTTTTTCCAGAGGACACCTACACAAGTAAAATAGATTAGCTACTTATAAATAAGCAGTGGTTGCCCAGTGGTCAAAATTCGACCATAATTCTTGTTTATCAGATTTAGGTTCATCAGATCAATCGATAGATCAGATTTTTTGATTATATTATCTACTAACTGAGCCCCGCGGTGTTACTAACAGTACAACATCAACCGCGGGCAAAGCCATAGGATGAAGCTTATCTAAAAAAGTAGCCTAAGTTACTCCTCTTATTATCAGCTATCTATCAGTGTAATTCAAGTCAAAATCAGTCCAGCCGCTTCAAAGATTAGACGGAACAAACAGTCAAAACATTGATTTTATGATGTAAGTATCGTATATACTTTCATTTGCATTTATTAAGAAGTTGTTAATTTGAAATTACAAACAAGGAATTCAATTTTTATTAATTTGTATTGATGTATAATTTTTGTTGATAAACTTTCTTTATTTGTATATCAACTTTGTCTACAATATTAATATGTCTGTTATTTTTTACATTTGTACATATAATTTCGTAAGATAGAATTTAACACATTAGGCACAGTAGTTCATTTCTAGATTTCGTGTTATTGTTCTAAGCCATTGTTGCATCTATTAAAAAAAATTACATTTGGTTTGTTAACGGTTTTGAGTTCCGAAAGTTCTGCACCGATTAAGCTCAAATTTTGACACGATATACAACACGCTTCGAAGATTGTTTTAATATACGTTTTGTACATAATTTCTCATCTGTTTTCTACTGTGCTAAGTGTTGCGGGTTAAAACCCCCATGGGTTGTCCCATTGTCTCTTTGTGTGATCCGCAAATTGTTGTCTTGAACCTAGATGTTCTTTGTGTACGTTTGTAAAGTGGGTCAACACAAGATTTATTCCTAACGCGGGAGACTTTACTTGTCCTTTATAAAAAACAAAAGTGAACCCCCGATCCATCTAGACAAGATATACGTATAGATAGTTATGCACAACTATTTACACACACAAATAAACATCACAATTAGTTCGATCGCACTAATTTATTACCTACATCAAACCTTATATATTTGCTTGATGAAAAATGATTGATTAAGTAAAAGCAAATTGTGGTTTATCCACTGTGTTTATAATATATAATATTTAGTGGATTGAATGTGCATTCATTATGATAGAAGCTAAATATTAAATATCGTTCTATTTTGGGAAGCGTCCTGCGGTTTTCATATCACAAACAATCATGTCTATACGCAAGTATATACGGTATTTATATTAAAAAAAAAACTCTGTCTGTTTGTTCTAGCTAATCTCCGGAATAGCTTGACGGATATTGATGGGACTGTCACTGGCAAAAGCTAGTGATGTATGGAGTAATTTAGACATACTTTTTTATACTTGCTTTGCCTTGCGGCATTACTCGTGGGTAATACCGCAGGGCTTGGCAAGTACTTAAATTTTTTTTAGACCCTTTTGATCGATAGGGTTTACTAATTGGTATCGTTTAAATTTTCTTTAAATTCTTGTGTATAAGAGATACAGGGGACGATATTACGAATGAGAGTCTTTTAATTCTAGAACTCGGATCTTAATTACGTAGTGTAAGGCACCCTGTAGCACGATGAATTGACTATTTGAAGAAAGTAGCTGGCAGCGAAAGGATGCGTACTGCCCAGGACCGGGAGAGTGGCGCTCCTTAGGGGAGACCTCCGTTCAGTAGTGGACAGTGATTGATTGATATATATTCGGGCAAGTCTTTCACAAGTCCTATAAGTTTCTACATAAATAAATATACAGAGCGCATCTACTTCTGTTAAATAGTAATGTGTTTGTGACGTCTCTATTCCTACTCCCTACGCTTGTATTAGCTTATAGTGTAGTAGTATATTAGTATATTAGTTTGTTGGTACTGTGTTTTTTTAACTACTAGAGCTTGCCCGTGAAAAAGAAGCCTATATATAGTAGGCCTCGTGATACCACAGCCTCACAAAAAACCGGTGAGAAACAGCGCTGTGTTTCATCGAGTGAGTGAGGACACCAGAGGCCCACACCTCAATCCTTCACCCCCTCCCCATCTCTCAAAGGCCGGCAACGCACTTGTGACGCCTCTGGTGTTGCGATCTGGTGTCCTGCTCTTTTGCCCCCTATCTCATAAAAGGCCATTCTTAAAAATCAAAGTACCTCCATGCCAAGTTTCATTGAAATAGGTGCAGTGGTTACTTCCGTAGAGTTACTTCCGAACTTGAAATATTAGTATAGATATACATTTCTTCATTTTTCAATTTTATTTGCTATTTAATGTTATGAATCTAGAAAGAAATACTCATACTACATTAATATCATATGGTTGTCTTCGTTAACCTATATGTTCTAATAAACACGATGAGCTTGGAACATAATTATTTACTGTTGTAGTGTGAGTAAGTATAGTAATCACGGTGATCAATCCTGTTGTCGAATGCTGCTCATCCGGTACCACAATCTTATCAAGAGTCGTTCACCCCGACACCGACCACTCTTCGTTGTTAGGGTATCTACAGATTGAATTTAATCATGCGACTGTCATGCGACAGTTTCCTTAATTCAAAAACCTGTTTTATGGGAATGCCTTTGGTCAAAGTATATTTTCAAAAAATAAAAGTAAAACTGGACACAATTTCGCTAAATTTATTTCAATCCCATGTAATAAGTATTATAAAATCTTTAAACAATTTTATCGTGTATGGTTATAAAACACGAAAAGTTAAAAACTATAACCTGATAAAAAATTTGATAAAATCTATAAAGCCTGGTATTTTTGAACCATAGTAAGAGTTACCTAGTATAACGTATATGCCTAATATAAATATAAAGTACTAGCTGACCCACGAAACTTTGTCAGCCTCCCTATTCAATCATACTCATCTCCTATTGGTCTCAGTGAGTATGATTGAATGTGGTGATGTTAACTATTCTATCTTAGGCACGTTAGTAAAACACACATTTAAACAAACGTGAAAATCGGCTAGATAACGTCGGTATTCTTTGTTAGCAACAACGTGACACGATGTACAAAAAATAAATTAAAAGAATTTATTGCTTTGACTTTGTTAAGTTTTAAAATACTTTTTAGAAAAGATCCTGAAATAAACCCGTTATGCGCATTTGAAATCTGCGCTTGCTTAGCGTTTGGTATTACTATTTTAATAATTTGCAGTGTATTATTTTTTTTTAATATCTGACAACGTATCTAAGTAATGATATTGGGTTTTATATTTCATAAATTTGTAGATTCACTTTAAAAGTTCGGTGAGTGTTTTTATTATTTTTAAGGTATAAATGTAACTGAGCTGTGATATTTGACTTTACATTCGTGGCTAACATGATTTTTTAGATTGTTTAAACAATTATTTATCGTTGTGATTAAAACACTGAAATATGTCAACAAATCATAGATATTAAGGTACTATTCATACTACATTTAGATACACTTTTTAATAAACTGATCTTTAAAACTGTAAAGGCGTTAAAAGATTATAAGGTTCAAGTATAATAGTCGCGCGATTCCTCTTGCGGCAGTGTGAAACGGTACTTTTCCAGACGGAAATTCGGCAGAGAGCGAGTATCTCATACCTCCCCCGTGTGCTCTGCCGGGAGGACGTGTCGCGTCGGGAACAACGCGCGCATTCGTGAGTGACCGTGATTTGTGAACAAAATGTAAGTTATTACTTTTTTATTGTATGTTCAATTTTTGACAGTTTTTTTTTTAATTTCGTGTGTTTACGGATAAATTGTAAGTTAGGAAATGTTAAATTGTTTTAAAATATATAAGTTGCTTAGGAATAGAAATTAATTTTCAATTTTTAATTAGACATTTTATAAAATAACTTGATTTTTAAACTACTTTCTACTGACTTCAAAAATGGATAGGCTTCTCAATTTGATAGTTTTTTTTTTCAACTTATGCGAGGATAATTAGGAACGTAATTTAGATAGAACTATGTTTTTTGGTTATGAATAGAAATAAAATTAGTATTGCAATCTAACATTATTTAAATAATTTTCTACTAATCCTAATGTCGTTAGTGTATTAATTTTCTTGTAATACTTTATTCACAATGTGTACAGGGGCACACTTAATGCTTATTGCATCTACTGCCAGTTTATTAAACAATGACTTAGAAATATATAATGATATAGAAACGAGTAGAGGTAGGAGAGAGTAAGTGAATAAAAGAGTATAGAATAGAAGTAGAGAGTAAAATAGAGAGTATTCTCTTTATTCAAATCATATTTACATATTATTTACAATTTTAAATATACATTAAAAAACAAATACAAAAAATAATAGACCACTGACTTCGGGTACAGGGACAAAGAAACCGGTGGTTAGGGTTCCAAAGACAGGAACCTCCTCACAATACGAGCCGTGTCAAGAAGGACTGCCTTCAGCATCAGACCCGTGGCCGTCTAAATTGAGCCTCTTGAGGTATTGGTCGAGGCTTTTGTTTATTATTATTATCAAAGTAAATGCAGTTAATATTAAAAAACTTAAGATACGTGAATACCGATATATATTTAACAACAGGAAAGTGTGAACAGAAAAGAAAACTATTCTGCTTTTATATTATTAAAATAATTAACAGAAATGTCATTGTCCGTCACATAATAATTGACTGCCTCTGTGGCGCAGTGGTAGCGAATGCGATTGCTGTGCAAGAGGTCCCGGGTTCGATTCCTGAGTCGGACCAAATGTTTGTATGATTTGCAAATATTTATTTCGGAGTTTGGGTGTTTACTATGTATAATATGTATGTATTTACAAAAAAAAGTATATCAGTATTAATATCAGTTGTCTAGTACCCATAGTACAAGCTCTGCTTAGTTTGGGACTAGATGGCGTTGTGTGTTAAAATGTCTGAGCGTATTTATTAATATTATTATTTACAGATAACGTCACTTGTATTATATGCAAGTTCCGACACATTCTTTTGATGTTCAAAATAAACAAAGTCGTTTGAAATGGTAGGTAGTTGACCTCATGCTTAACTGTGAGTAAGCAGTAAGATTCTCCATAAAAAAAATATATTTAAGTATTCAGAAATAATTCCTAATCTCTTGAAGAGGTCTTTTAACCAATCATTAATTGACCAAAACTTACCTACGAAGAAATATCTGTAACTGTTGTTGTGAATTAGTCAACATCATCATTACATCAACAGCCTTTAATCTTTTTTTTAATATTTTGGGCATCTAACACAGAACGCCATCTAGTGCGGCTATGCAAAGCTCGTGTTGTTTAGTAATAATCTCGTACTAGTACTATAGTAATAATGTAAACAATTAATTAACAATTTATTAATATATATTACACATATACATTTTTTGTAAATACATACATATGTGTATAAATAAAAATGAATCGCCTAAATGTATGTACGCGCATAACTTCCGATCGACTGCACTAAATTGGATTATTCTTCTTTATGTGTTCGTTATTGAGTTCGTTAGAGGCAAGTTCAATTAATACAAAAAGCTTTTCAGAAATATAGAAAATATCTACGAAAGAAAATTGTGGCGGTACGCTGTGTTTCGCTGTTTCGCTGGGTCAGTTAGTTATACATAGAAAACACCAAAACTCCGAAACAAATATTTGCAGATCAGACAAATATTTGGTCCAAATAGTGCACCTAACCCGAGACCTCAAGCACAGCAGTCGTATTTTTTATATTTTTTTTTATGGTATAAGGGGCAAACGAGCGTATCGCCTGATGGTAAGCGATTACCGCCGCCCATGGACACCTGTTACACCAAAGGTGTCACAAGTGTGTTGCCAGTCTTTGGGTGATGGGGGGAGGGGGGGGATTAAGGAATGGGTTGGGATATGGGCCTCCGATATCCAAGCTTTCAGTGATTTTTATAATCGCGGCTCGATCATCTTCTTTTAAATGGTAAACCGGATTCATTGTTTCTCTTGAGTTTGTTTTGCCTTTATGCAGTGCAGTGAAATCTAAGATGAAAAAAGGTGTAAGTGTACAGTATATTATAGTTTTAAAGTTAAATATTTCGTTTAAATTTGAATGAATGTCGATGGACGTTCGATAAAAAACTGGTTATAATTAAAAATATATCTGATGTGCTTACATGCAATGGTCACACTGACCAGAAATGGTCATAGTGTAGTCCCTAAAATATACCCATAATCTCTGTGACAGCTTTCATCAGTGTCATTTTAGAACTTATAAGAACTCGCTGGTGAGATTTTTTAAATATATAATGTATTGCACTTCATTTGTGATAAAATTTACACGTAAATAATAAAAATATAAGTCTTACTATACACATAAATGAAACTGAAGTATGAAGTGTGTGTTTATAATGCTAATTTATATTTCATTAAACACACATAGCATTATTAAAAATTAATTTAAAAATTATTGCCTGTCCGTCTATTCCTTGCTGTTAATCTTTGAAACGACTTTCTGAGCTGATGTTATAAGGCTACTTTTTGCATTCCAAAAGTTAAATCTCTTCTACTTTGGTTAGGTACCGAATTCCGCTATTTTATTTATTTTTACAACCTTCTTCGGTTTCAATATTGCAGGAAGTTCCATCAAGTGTCGACAGTGGAGAGCATAAATTACTACTCTTCATCTTATTGTAAATAGTTTTGATGGTTTTTTTGTTAATTTTTACCAACACGAAGCACTTCTTACTACTAATATTGTGTACAGTTGTAACTGGATGACAGGTTTCCTATATTGTAGTGTAAAGACCTTTTTTGTCTTTTATCAATCTGATTTCTGTATCTATTGAATAAAATAAAATAAAAAAAAAACAAATAAAATAGTTTAACAATATCTGATTCAAAAGTCACAAAATACGCCTGTGTTGAGTAGCCTTTATTTATTTTAACTTAACATTTTTTTTTTCATTTTTGATTTAGATTCATTATGGAATATGTCGGTCTACAGAATAAATAACATCTCACACTTTACAAATTACTTACATTATATCTATAAATATATAAGTATACAAGAATTTTAATACGCTTCGTGTAGGCTTTAACAGTAAACGAACCAAGCGCGTATAATAAAATATAATAAATTTCAAAGCTACATCAAATTGTGAGCTGATGAAATAAAAATTCATCTCACGTCAATCGTTACGCTAATATAATTTATTTTGTAAAGAACTCATTGACATAATTTTACCTATTCAATTTACAATTTTACTTACGTCGAAAATGTAAAGAATAATTTTCTTAAATCATAATATTTAACATTTATTTAATATTTAAGCTTTCTTCGTTTGGTTGAAAGCGATAAGATAAAAAACTAGGCACTAGAATTGAAAATTTCTGTAAAAAATATTTTATTTATTTACTAGCTGAGCCCCGAGGTGTACGGTACCAAGATATTGTATGAATTGCATCTTTATAAATTGTAGCCTATGTGTTATTCTGATGTATAAGCTATATTATTGCAAAGTTTTTTGATTAAAATCCATTCAAAAGTTTGTGTGTAAATCCATTCAAAAAATGTGAAAGTATAACAAACATCCATCCATGCTTACTAACTTTCGCGTTTTAATACTAGTTTAAGCCCGCGGCTCCGCCCGCCGATATGTCGGTTATCGCGGCAAATAGTAGCCTATATGTTATTCTTATGTATAAGCTATATAACTGTAAAGTCTCATCCAAATCCGTTGAGCAGTTTTTATGTGAAAGAGAAACAAACATCCGTCCATTCAAACTTTCGCGTTTATAATATTAGTATAGACTAGCTCTTGGTGGGTATTTCGGTTTTCGCTGTAAAGAATAGCAGATGCTCTTTGAAGAATCCTGGTATGTTATCGACCCAGTGATATTCGGAGACGTCTCAATGATCAATAGGCTTAACATCGGTAGTAATCACTGACTTGGCAGAGGCTCTGTGAATATCGACTTTAAGGCTGAACGTGTCCGCTTAATGAAATACAGGCTACGACCAACTTGGTTCCAAGTCACGATGGGTTCTGAAAGATCGATCGACAGTGGTTTATCCGTGAAAGTGAAACAGCAAGAGTAACTCTCAAATTTATAATATTAGTATGCAAGTATGGATTCAGAACATATAATAAATATTTATGTTGTTAACTGAGTACATTTTAATCGAATCCATAAAATGTACCTTATAAGATTTCGACAATACCCGGGTCATTAAGTCCGCCGGTGTACAAATTTAGTGCATAAAGTTTATATTTTAAACTACGTGAAAACTACGCCCGCGTATACGTTGGTTATCGTGGCATATAGTAGCCCATGTGTTATTCTGATGTATAAGCTATATTACTGTAAGGTTTCATCTAAATCCGTTGAGTAGTTTTTACGTGAAAGAGAAAAAACATCCATACTTACAAACTTTCGCGTTAATAATATTAGTGGGATGAATATTTTACAAACATAAAGTCCGTTAAACTGTAAAACAGTTTGTCGATAGATGTTCGATAGCAATATTTATCGAGTAGGGTTATATGACATCACGCCGTGGGAGAGCCACGTTTCGGCATGAATGGGCCGGCTCGAACGGAGTGATACCACGGCCTCACGGAAAACCGGTGTGAAACAGCGCTTACGCTGTGTTTCATCGAGTGAGTGAGGATNTACCGGAGGCCCATACCCCAATCCAACGCCCCCTATCCCCCTCACCATCCCCCTTCCCCCCAGGCCGCCATAGTGTGGGTCACCATGCTGCATTGTTCTTTTTCGCATTGAGGATGGTGACCACCACTCTTGGATTCTGCTCATGCTTTCCATCAGGCAGGGCAGAGTCATTTTGGCAGCTTAAATATAAAAAAAAAAAAAAAAACGCTACGATGATATGAGCCGAGCATGATTGAAAAATAATTTAAATACGCAAAATATTGATATTGTTACAGTTTATTTTAAGAGACACAAACGAAGTTGCAACAGTTATTAAAAATACTGAGTTGTTTTCATTTAATTCTATTTGATTTTAGTAAAATTTTTGTCTTAAGACACACTTGTCTAAGTTAAAAAGTAATTCTTTTGATACATTGACTTAATAATAGCACAGTGCCACAGATTTAAAGGAGACTTTCAATTCGACTGATTTCTTCGCAATCTGTGAACCGATTACAATAAATCTTTTTTAACGGAATTGATTGGTCCCATTTCAATTTGAAGATATTGTTCCATCTCGAAGGGTAAGAAATAAGTTGTGGACAAGTAATTGCTCGAAGAACACAATAACAATTTGTGACAAATTTGGTATGCATTACGAAATTTTTAAGTATATTTATCAAAAGACACGTTACCATTGTACCTTCTCTGCTTTAGCATATATTTATATAAGACCAGACTATGATATAGATTGCCTATTAGTGAGGTTATTATTATTAATATACTCTAATATATGTGAAGTTTTACAATGAGTCTAATATATAACAACGATAAGAAACAAAACTGCTTGAACGTAAAATCGGTTGTATTATTAAAATTTCGATGTACCTATATATTCTAGCCATCCTTTAGTCGATAAAGGTAATAATTACTATAATTGAATGTTGGGGAAACTTGAAGACGTAACCCGGTCTTTTTACCCTTGTTTATGCAAATTAATGATTTATGTCTATGGGCCTACTCTAATTTGCATGTAGCGCCTGATCATTTATCTTCCGCTTCAAGTATATAACTACAAGCTACCTTCAACCAAGGATATACACGGAAAAATAGCTATTGTTTTAATTGTAAATAGAACAAATGAAGCGATAACTTTAAGATGTGGTTCTCATAACAATATTTTAAACCAATATTACCACAGTTGTTTTTATGTTTAAAGTTCATTCTGGTAATCCGTAGCGAAGATAAAATACGTTTTCTTATAAACTGTTGGGTGGAACCTTTGGCCGATCAACATAGAGCTTTGACTGCCTCGTTGGTCTAGCGGTTGGCGTATGCAACTGCTGATCGTGAGGTCTCGGCTTCGATTCCCGGGTCGGACCAAATGTTTGTATGGTCTGCTAATATTTGTTTGGGAGTCTGGGTGTTTTTTGTTTATAATATGTATTTATTTACAAAAAAAGTATAAATGTATTTATATCAGTTATCTAGTACCCATTTTTTACGTGTGGAAGCCCCCTCGGGTCTTGACCCCACCGGGGTTTGCGGCGGGGCGGTTTGTCGGAACCGAACCGACTAAAACTACACGGTGTGCCACTCTGCGCCTGAGACGGGAGGGATCCGGGAACCGCTTTCTCACGCCATCCGGAGCCCTCCCAGAGTTGTTTAGTACCCATGGTACAAGCTTTGCTTAGTTTGGGACTAGATGGCGTTGTGTGTCATAAATGTTCAAAAGTTTTATTATTATTATTTATTATTATTACTATTTTATAGTACAGCCAGTTTAGATAATGTACACAAATATTAATTAATTCACACTTCCATCGGGGTTCAAGATAAAGTGGTAGGTATGTTGGAATCCAGCCGATTAACATCGCAGTGTTCCGTCATAAGTCAATTGGAAGAGTCTCAAATTTACCCTAGGAACGTAGGCTCTAAGAACATCGATAACAGTAGCGAAAAACTCAAAAGATCGGAGACTATACTATCAAATCATCATCAAATTATTAACAGCCATTCACAGTCTACTTCTAGACAAGTCTCCTTATTATAGAGGAGGGTTTGGTCTACTATATCACGCTGGTTAGACGGGTCTATATAGGGTTTGTTTCAAGTCTGGGAGGGGTTTGGATGTCGTAATAACAGCGGTTCCCGGATCCCTCCCTTCTCAGGCGCAGAATTTCACACGTGTGGTTTTAGTCGGTCCGATTGCGACACACCGCCCTGCCGCAAAACCCGGTAGGGTGACGGCCTGAGGGGGTTTCCACATCATAAAAAAGTGTTTGTTTCAAATTCTGGATGTCGTAATAACAGTGGTTCCCGGATCCCTTCCTTCTCTGGCGCAGAATGGCAGACCGTGTGGTTTTAGTCGGTCCAATTGCGACACACCGCCCTGCCGCAAAACCTATTGGGGTGATGTCCTGTGGGGGTTTTCACACGATTAAAAAAGTGATTGTTTCAAGTACTATTTGCAGGTTAGACGTAAATTAGAGTAATAGTCTGTCGGTTTATCGATTAGCAATCTTATCAGATCATCCAGATGTCACCCATCGTTTTTTTCGTTTCCCATCCGTACAAATAGTGTGTTTATGCAAAATTGTTCAAAGAAAGAAACCTGAAAGTCAAATTTGATACATCTTATCTTTTCAAAAAATACCATTTCATGGCATTAAGTGGCACTTTCATTTCACAAGCCTCCACTTAAACCACAAATTTTGTTCTTTTATGAAGCCAATTTAAAAATTCAAATCTGTGTCGGAAAATGAAATTTTCTTGTAAAACGTCATTACTTTGAACTAAGGGATCACAAACGTGACCAAATTTTCTCGCAACTTTGTGTTAAGGTAAATTTAGAAAAACCTGTTAATTATATATATGTATCAATACATTTTATGAGTCTGCCTGTTGCCGTTATTAATATCGAGAAATGAAAGCCCCTATAAATATTCATTTGTTTTTGTTTTTAGTTTTTGTTGTTATTTCAACTGTTTGACGGACAGCAGATGGACAATGGCGTTTTAGTAAAAAGGTTCCGTTTTTAACTTTTATATAATTTTACGTAGAAAAATCAAAGATCAAGTGTCTAGTTCATTGTGTAAATTGACACAGTAAATTGGTTCAAATATTCATGAATAGTGTTGGCGTAAGTTTTAGAGTGTTCTTGTGCCAGGTAACAAATAAATACCGTAGTACTGCCATGTCAAAGGCTAATTACACAGAGCGTCGTAGGTACTCTGTCGACGGATGCAAACGTGGAGTCATTAGGGTTACCACTTCTTACTATACTCATATCAGCATTTACTTTTTCAAATTTTTTCGAATGACTAAAATATTTTTTTTACATGCAACCAAAATATCGGCCAAGTCGGATTCGCGGACGAAGGGTTCCGTATCATTATTTATACACGTCAAGTGTTTACCTGTTCCCTTTATTAATATCGAGATTAAAAACGGCAAAAAGTTAAGTTTCTTGTATGGGAGCCCCTTAAATATTTATTTTATCTTGTTTTTAGTACTGGTTTTTACAGTTTCAATAGGAATACATCATCTGTGAAAATTTCAACTGTCTAGCTATCACGGTTGATGAGATATAGGCTGGTGACAGACAGACGGATGGACGAAGGGATGGAGAGACAGTCAAACGGACTGCGGAGTCTAGTAATAGGGTACCGTTTTAACCTTTGGATGCGGAACCCTAAAAAATATGTAAAATAAAATCCTCATACACGGCTGTCTGATCACAAATTAGGCAACGTGGCGTTGACCAGACTGCTACTAAACATACTTATATATTTCCAAACACTTATATATACATAATAATATAATAGCTAAATTACATTCAGACACAGAAAAAATAAACGCGTTCGTCACACAAAGATTTGTTCTGGATGGGAATTGAACCCAAGGCCTTAGACCAAAGCTTAGCAGTCATGATCACTAACCACCAGAACTAGACCAACAGGCCTGTCAGCTATAACTTGTACAATCTAAAACAGATGCAGATGTACGGTGCAAGTCGCTACGTGAAAACTGATATTAAAGTAAAATCAGTTAAACTAGAAGCCGACCCCAATATTAGATATTATATTGCATTATAATTCCCTAAATTATTTTGGGGTGGGCTTCAAAGTCAAGCGGTTTTAGCTGAATATCAAGTTTTCAACGGAGCGACTGGCATTGGCCCTAGGGCGAACTGAATTCGTAGGTTAAACTACTTGTTAATATGTTTAAGAACCCTGGATTTCCAATAACAATTGCCACAGATGTTCATGGCAACCGGGACCGACAGCTATAATATCAAAAAAATATAGACTGCTTTTTTAGATTAAAAAAATATACGAAACTATAACTAACTGTATGCGTGACAACCCTAATAATTGGTGCTTCCCGGTTCAAAAAAAGTATCTCTCTATTTTGACTTCATTTTGCCTCCCACTTTGGTAAGGAGGGAAGTGGACTTATATTTCCAACTACTCCAGTTTTCTTCTAGTTAATTTTGTTGCGGGTTTCAAGACAATTTAATTTTTCATGGGACTTCCCGATTGTCATAGTGGTAGGCATGTGCGAGACTAGTCCCATACAAAAAACCCTATTAACTCACACATTTTGAAGTGAATAGGAGAATACTTAGATGACTTGATAAAGGATGAAGTAAAATCAGGTAGTTGCAGACTTTAGTAGTCACAAAATTTTTGATGAACCCTGATTTAAACGATGTACCAAAGCAGGTGACTAATGAGGATCTTGCATCTAGATTATTTTACCGTCTGATTCAGTTATCACTGCATTTTCTTCGTCGTTTTTATTTATCTACTAGCTAACCCGGTGAACTATGTACCACAATATTTTTCTTTCGTTATTTTTTTTTCAAAATATCTGAAATACTTGTTTGTTAAGAAAATTTTTTGATGTCTTATCGCTTTGATGACTCTACTCTACATTGAAAGGAAAAAGACACCATTAATTTTAAATTTCTAAGCTTTTCTGTACCCTTTTTTTTTTTTTTTT